>JAHWFP010110289.1:8432-31390 GCA_023313725.1 Lithobius niger
AACGCACAAGTGACCCCGAATGCCGAAGGGGAAGCACTCAACTCTTCCTTCCCTTCACCAAAGGAACGAACGTGACTTCTGCTCCCATGATTGCCAACTGGATCAGAACTGTCATTAACATGGCATACGACGATGCGAACATCAGCTGCACCGACAACAACATCAAGGCAACCGCACACGAACTCCGGGCACTTTCAACTTCATGGGCTTTCCACAATCAAGTCTCCATTTCCGAAATTCTGCAAGCCACATCATGGAAGAGCCAAACCGTCTTCACAAGTCACTACCTCCGTGACATGTCACGGCAAGAAGATGGGCTATATCGTCTGGGATCAACCGTAACAGCCAGATGCATAGTCCAACCCCCTTAAGCACTAACACAGAAACGAAGACCTCCAGAAGACGGAAGCAAGACCTTCCCGACTTCCAGAAGACGGAAGCAAGACCCATCATTCACAAACGGCCCTTTTCAGGGCCACCAAATCCTACGAAAGAGATCCAAATTCCTGTTTCTGTTATATATTTTCCAATAAAGTGCGAAGTTTTGTTAAACCTTTTGGGGGAACCAGTCCGCAACCCGGGGTAACTCGCCATGATGGTGCCCGCCACCTATACTGACGAGGTCTACTGTAAATGCATTTTAATTTACAGGTAGTAGAAATTTTCTACCGACGATTAGAAACCTAAATTTTGGGGGGATTAAAATTGGTTTCTATCGTCTATACTACCTGTAAATTTATACTACCTGTAAATACCCACCCTTCCTCCCCTCTTGAGCCACCATCATGGTTGACATATCGAGAGGAAAAGAGATGGCCACCATGGGCGAGCAATCTGCTTTTATAGGAGGCCTGCGCATGGTGACGCATGCGCAGTGGGGTTGCGCACTGGGCGGATCAGGAGAGCGAATAAACCTCAAGTCATAAAGAGCACTCAGGAACTGAATGCATTTTAATTTACAGGTAGTATAAATTTTCGTATAGACGATAGAAACCAATTTTAACCCCCCCAAAATTTAGGTTTTTTAGGGATTGAGAGAGCGATACCGAATTCCATCTTCAATTCGCTGCCTAAGAATTCACATTCCGGGTAGGTTGCGAAGTTGTTCGGGTTCGTAGCGCTGTCGCCCAACGGGTGGAAGAAGCTGCTTCCACGGCCTGGTCGGGGTGGTGGTGGTTCCTTGTCGAGGACGAGGGGGTCGCCCTTGCCGAGTAGGGAGCCTTCATTCCGGAGGAGGCAGGTTAGCAGCGTGGTGGATTGCCTAAAAAGTTGCGGGGTTTGGTGTCCTTGTCTCTGAGGGCGAAACCGAAGCCAGAGTTCAGTCCGCGGATGACCACGGGAGCGTCAGCCGACTGCGAGGGCTGGAAGAGGAAGCAGTCGGGAATAGTTTCTTCGACCGTCTTTAAAAGCGTAGCTAGTGGGAAAGTCTGGTCGTCGGCGGCATCGTCCGGGAAGTGGATCCTCTTGCCGGACGAAAGTGGGACGGCAGGCGGCAAAACTTCAGTGGCAGCCGAGGGTTGCGTGAGGGCGTGTCAGGCGGAAGACGTGCAGGAGGGAGGCGGCATGGGACTGTCTTGCATCTCGCGGACCGTTTCCTGGACGATGTTCTGGACTTCGCTGCGGGAGACGCTTCGGTCAATCTGGGAGAAGTTGGACGATAAGTCCAAAGGAAAGTTGCAGGCTGGTGAGCGAGAAGCTGCCGTCGCCCGCTGGAGGGATTTCTTGGCTTCACGGTAGACGTCTTTCGCCCGTAGAAAATCCTCTCGCAGAGCCGACAGGTCCATGGGTTCGGGCGGCGGAGTGCGCTGGCCGGGTTGCAAGGTAGAGTCCGAGAAGATATTGACGCTTGCAGGTGGCGCTTCAGTGAAGGAGGCAGCAGGGATCGGGCCAACGGCGGCGAGGTCGAGGGCGGAGATCCAGCAATTGCCGAGGGTGAAAGCAGTTACTTGCGGACGAAGGAGAGCATGAGAGAGAGCGGCTGACGAAGCGGGACCAAGAGACGGCAGGCTCACATAGTCGTCATTCGTAAGTGCGTAGAGTGAGGAACGAAGGTTTGGCAGATCTTCGTCAAGGTTCGAAACGGCAATCTCCCGGCAAGGCGGGTGAAAGATGAGTTGCTTGGAGCGAGGAATGCTGGCTCGGTAGATCATCATCATGGTGTGGGATGGAAACATCCAAACAGGGCGAGTGAAAGACGAACGAGCGTGAGGAGCGAGGGATGCAGGCCTGGCCGACTTTCAGCATGGTGCAGAGCGGCAACATCTGGGTAAGGCATACATGGGGCAAAAAGTTCAGACACGGTTGGCCTTCCTTACGAAATTGGCGGACCAAATCCAAGACGGCCGAAGAGGCGGGAGCTTGCGAGATCATCAGCATAGTACGTGTCAGGTACGGCATCAGCGAGGCGGACGAAAGACGGCGAGGGAGCCGGAGGCAAGGGCCGTCGATGGACGATCCAGTTCACAACTTCTTTCACGGCAGCACTGCAGAGACGTGGAGCTTCAATGTCGTGGCGGGAGAGGTGAAAGGCTTGAGCTAGTCTCGACGGCAGACCGGAGACGGGCCGAAGAGTTTAGCGTGCAGTGCGGGAGCCACGGCGACGAGATTCAGACGGCAGCACCTGAGCCGGGGGGAATGGCATCAGCGAGAAGGACGAAAGACGGCGAGTGAGCCGGAGGCAGGGGCCGTCGATGGACGATCCAGTCCACAACGGCTTCCACGGCTGGCCTAGTGAGACGTGGAGCTTCAAATGTCGAAGGTGGGAGAGGCGAGAGGCTGGAGCAACAACTCTGACTCGACGATGACGTCCTGGCTATGGGCAGACCGGAGACGGGCTGGGAGTGGAGCGTGCGGAAGCGAGGCGGACAAAAGACGGCGTGGGAGCCGGAGGCAGGGGCTGTTGATGGACGATCCAGTTCACAACGGCTTCCACGGCTGGTCCAGTGAGACGTGGGGCTTCAAATGTCGAGGTGGGAGAGGCGAGAGGCCGAAGCAAAAACTCCGACTCGACGGCGACGCCCCGGCTATGGGCAGACCGGACACAGGCCGAAGAGCGTGTCGTGCGGAGGCGGGAGCCACAGTAACGGGACCTCAATGGTGGCGTCAGAGCTGGAGGGCGAACAACTTCTGTCTTGGTTCTTCACTCAAAACGTGGGATTTAGCCACGAATGAGACGAACAGCAGTAGACAGCCAGTGTTGACTTGATTTTCACTCAAGGCGTGGGGTCAGCCACGGTCGAGACAAGCGGCAGGAGGTGTAGACGGCTTCCGTCTTGGTTCTTCACTCAAAAAGTGGGTTATAGCCACGAATGAGACGAGCAGCAAAGGACAGCAACTGTTGTCTTGATTTTCGCTCGAGACGTGGGGTTAGCCACGGTCGAGACAAGCAGCAAGAGGTGCAATCGGCGTCCGTCTTGGTTCACTCAAAGGTGAGTTCTAGCCATGAGTGAGACGAGCAGCAGTTGCAGCAACAGGTGACTTGATTTTCACTCGAGATGTGAGGTCAGCCACAGACGAGACAAGCAGCAAAAGGTGTAGACGACTTCGGTTTTGGCTGTTTACACAAAAAAACGTGGGATTAGCCACGAGCAAGATGAGCAGCAGTGGAGAGCAATTGTTGACTTGATATTCACTCGATGCTTGGAGTGAGCCAGCCACAGTCGAGACCAGCAGCAGTGTAGACGGCAGACGAGCGAGAGGATGGCAGAAAACTGTTGCTAGGAGACAAGCTGTGGAGAACCGGAACAGTCTTGGCTCCTCACTCGAATGACGTTTTAAGTCTTGACCCAGTTGTTTGAAACTTGAACGAGGTGACATCATGAAACTAAAACTCGGTAGCAAATTCTATCGTTGGAAACAATCGAAACTGTAACGGGAGTCAGACGGTTGCCAGCAACACGTCACATCCAGGAATGTGGTTCGGGACGCGGCTGAAAGGACTTGAGCTCCGTTGAAGAGTGTCGGCAGAAGGGCGGAGGCCGGTAGGGGAGCGTCATCTGACCGAAAGCTAGGGAAGCCGTTGGCGCGGGTGCAGCCAGCCGGAACGGCGATGAGCGTCGGAGAAGGTTGGCGTTGACAGCTTGCGTCCGGACTTCGGCAGTCGTTAGCGGCAACTCGGGCGAAGGGAGTCTTGAACCGGACGAAAGAAATGGTAGGGATCTGATCGACGCCATCATGGTCGAGGGTGAGATCCAACGGTTGCCAAGGGTGAAAGCGGTCGTCTGTGGACAAAGGTTGGTGTTGACAGCTTGCGTCCGGACTTCGGCAGTCGCTAGCGGCAACTCGGGCGAAGAGAGTCTTGAACCGGATGGAAGAAACGGCAGGGATCGGACCGACGGCGTCATGGTCAAGGGCGGATCCAACGGCGTCATGATCTGCGGACGAAGGAGAGCAAGTGAAGCGAGGGCTTCGGATGCGGCGGCCATCATCGGGTAGAATCCAATTTTTCGGGCGAAAGCGGGGAACTCCGGTATGAGGTGGGTGGAGACACTTCTAAAGGAAAATGAATGCCGATAGCGTGCACGCTGTCGCTTTTATAAGGGAGGACTGCAGCGTGCATGCGCAGCAGGGATATGCAAGCAGGCGGCTGCACAGCGGAAGAAACCTCCAGGGGAGCATCACATTCGAGGAATGTAATGCAAAATTATCAGGTTAAGATGTTTTGGCAACAAAGAAACAAATTTTAGAAATATAAGTAGTAATTACTTATCCTAAAACACAGTAGAACCACGATTATCCAAACTAATGGTGACCGAAGAGTGTTCAGATAATCATAATTTGGATAATTCAATTTACATGCAAAATAAAAGCATAACTTTTTTCTTTACTCAGCTTTAGTGTCTGTGAACTATGCTTTATTGTATGAAACTACTGAAAAAAATTTTGCACGAAATGACTCCTGGAGCATAAATAAAGCGGCAAATGTCTGAGTATTTTTTAAGAATGGGACTTTGGATAATCAGCGTGTTTGGATAATCAGGGTTCAACTGGTTTTACCTTCAGATTTATGCTTAATATCGTTAATATTAATGCTTCAATACTCAAAACAGGGTTGGGAAAAATCATGATTTTTTGCAAAATATCCAAATAATCGATTTTTTTTATTTAAATCAATGATTTTTTTTTATTTAATCAATTTTTTTTTTCTAAAACTTGAGTAAACATTATTTAAAAGTTGTGAGACACCTCATACACAAAAATAACTTAAAAATTATTTTAGTAGTACACTGTAGTAGGCCACATTTGTATATTCAAAAAGCTTCAACAGTAATTATGGCAACTTAGTAGGCTGTTGTTTCATACACAAGATTGATTCAACAGTAATTACAAGAACTTAGTAGTAGTCTAGTCGGCTATTGTATCATACTCAAAGTAGCTGCTACAATAAGTAACTAGCCTAAATGACAACTTACTAGGCTATAGTTTCATGCTCAACCTATCTTCAATTATGGGAACTTGGTTGGCTTTCCTACTCAAATATATCCACCCAAAACCGTAACTGGTAGAAGAACCCGCCAAGTTTCCAAAAACGGTCGGCCTTTGAAGGTAGTGATATCATTCCACCAGAGAAAGGCCGCCAAGGTAAATCCTATTAGCCAAGTTAATCGCACATACTAATAGTTCGAAAGTTAAATGAAAACTAGAAGATTGCTACTAGCGGTAGCAATCTTCAAGTTTTCATTTAACGTCCAAAGTATTATTCGGTGCGATTAACTTGGCTAATAGGATTAACCTTGGCGGCCTTTCCCGGTGGAATGATATCACTACCTTCAAAGGCCGACCATTTTTGAAAACTTGGCGGGTTGTTCTACCAGTTATGGTTTTGGGTGGATATCACAACTTTCATAGGACTGTGAACGTACATAAGGTTACACCGTCTGTTTAAGATGCTTCAATCCCATTTTTGCACACACTGACTAACAATTGCTGATTTCGTTCGCTTCGCTCACTCAATCAGCACATCCCCTTCAGTTGTTTTGTTTATCCCTGCAACTTCCCCTTAATTTTTCAAGATTTCGTTCACATTTAGTCATGCAGAAACCCCCGAAGATCGCTGTTACTAAAACAGCAGAACGCGAAGCATTTTTTTTGGGTTATTAACAAAAAACCCTTTAGCTCGTGTATGCTGGTATTGTTGCGTAACCATCATCTAACGTGCATCCCTTTATTCTTACGCTATCCACGGCAACGTTAATGTTTCTTTATTTTGTCCTTCGTTACAGTTCAGTTTTTAGTTCGTCCAGGATTTTACAATAAATCTTAGGACCAGTCTTGATTGTTCAAGCCATTGTTGCTTAAAATTATTGGTTGCAACTTGGAAAAGAAACGAAATTTAAATTCGCCGGTGGTGAATTTCAAAACCCTCCCACCCATTTGTCCTGACCCCTACAACCCCCAAATAAACAAAAGGACCATCCTCAGATCACCATGCATCCGTGTGCAAAAGTTCAGGTACGTAGGCCTTCTCAATTTTGCGCTAGCCATGAGCAAAAAGTCTATGGGATTTAACATGGGAAAAATCTTATTAGCTAGCTCGCTAGCTAGCTAGACAGACAGTAACATAAAAACAACGTTATTGACACATCTTTTTCTCTACGATTGGTGGACACTCATCCTTTAAATTTTAGTTTTTCTTAGTCTCTGACCCTTCCCCTTACATTTTCCAGAGTTTGAAACATTTCTATCGCATTGGGATTTATCCTCAACATGCCAAAATATGCTTTCAGTTGCTTACAGTTAACAGACACATGTCTGCTAGTGAGCCGCCTTTTTATCATTAACAATTAGTTTTTAACAATCGGATGTCTACAATGGGATCATCTACTGTTACTTGGCGGCGACACACTAGCGTGTGTCTAGATTCAACTTTTCACGAACAATTGAGTCTTGTCATTTGCTAAATTGCTATTAGTCAAAGACACGTTTGCTTAGTTTCCTGTTAACGTTTTTAATTCGTAGATTTAGTGCTGGGTGGTATCGGAAATTTTCGGTACGGTATCGGTATTTTGAAAAAAAAATATTCGGTATTTTCGGTGTTTCGGTATCGGTATCCACCTACCTGGGTAGTTGCATCATACCCTCACGCCTAACTGCTACTAAATGATACAGGGCATACCAGGCTGTTTTCTGATCCGGATCCTAACCGAATCCAAAAAAAAAAAAACATTTGGATAGATGGTTATGTTTTCTACAGACTAACTGTTCACTCTACCTGAATGATTGAGTCAATTTTAAAGACTGAGTAAATGTTTTGCAAATTGGTCATTGGTTTTTCCTCTTATTAACTTCTTAACAGTTTATGCTATCAATTTGAATTTAGCTCCGTTGGAAAGCTCGTGAAAAAACACTTCGAATGGTATATTGGAACGTCCAAAAAATCAGCCAAAAATTGGCGAAGTTATTAAAATACAGCTAGACACTGAAAATGTACGGTATTTCGGTATTATGCAAATACCGATTACGGTTTCGGTATTCAAAAAATACCGATAACCGCGGTAAAAATACTGACACCGCCCAGCACTACATAGATTTAAACAAAAACACTAAATTGGCAGCTTTGCCTAAGACTAAACGATTTCGAAGTTTGCACTGCACCAGTTTAAACTATGAAAATACCCTTTCTGCATGTGCAGTGGAGGCAGTTGCAGTGTGTAACTGTTCTGCTACATCGATCACTTCCTGGTCCACTTTGTTCTACTGTGAAGTCCATCATTTGAGTGGCTAGACCGAACTGACAACCTTTTTGGATGAACATATATTGAGAGAATGTTTGGCTTTATATTTAATGAACACTGGAACTATATTTGGATAATTTTCATAGCCCTATTAATCGATCCCAGAGTCGTACCCCTCTTCCGTAAGTCTTTACCCATAACAGGTAGTCATAACCTTAGCCAAATAGTGAGCTATAGTTTAGAGCTTGCTGGAAACTTTTTTGCTTATTTATCTTATTTTACATATTTCTTGTACTTTTGCAATAATTTCATGTTTAATTTTAAAATGATTTAAATCAATGATTTTTATTGATGATTTAATCAATGATTGACCTTCTACTGTTTCCTAGTAGGATCTTCCACACTTCCCGTTCCAATCGTTGAAAGAACATTATCGGTTCAGCGAAAGCGGGGTAGGTGGGTGGGTTCTCTAAAGGTGAGTATTTTAGGACAGGATTAGTAAATACTAAATTTATAAAATTTACGTATTCACTTTCTTCCAAAAATACGCACTAATGCCAATTTATGCCAATTTTGTCCAAAAGGAGGAAGGCCAGCTGAATCCTGAGCCAAGTGTCCAAATGAACCTTTCAATTTACACAAACTTCGTTAAAGAAAGGAACTCACTTTCTACCAGTCATAATGTGTTCTCGCAATTTGTACCATGAAAAGTTCTGTTAATGTCCCGAAACTATTGACTAATGAATGTTGTTTTGTGGCGCCAATTACAGGCCAATATAATCTCATCTAGGGGTGTGCCAGCGGCGAATGCCCAAGGTGCGGCCAACGTTCTTACCTCATGTGCCCATACTTCTGGAGGGAGGTCCAATGTTTGGACACAACGTCCCAAGAAGCGTTTTTCACTGGGGGAACAAGTTTTTAAGAGGGGACCAGAGAGTTCTTTTCCACAAAAAGAAACATGGGGTGTGAGAAGACGTCCTGTCTCGGTTGAGGTAGGAAACTCCGGGAGTCTGGATCTCTCAAGGTAGTTCCGAAGAGCACAGATTGGGCATTGTACAATGTACATGTTAGCCGCTTTCTGTGTCACATAGGTTTTTAGCAATGGGTTGGTAACCGGAACCAATTCATCTTTGGTGTTGGTTTTTCGTAGTGTCCAAAAAAATCAAAAAATTGATTTTCTATTTTAAATTTTTAAACAATTATCACTTGCTTCATAAATGACACCAAAGCTTCTAGTCATCAAAAAAAAAAGGAGAAAATGGTGCCACAGCAGCCCAATGGTCAATGACGCTGCTAAAAGTGAAAGCAGGAGCAAGTTGGAAGCTAGCAATACTACCGTTACTGAAACAAAAACCGTGGTTTTGCAGGCGTGTAAAACTGGAACTGAAGAGAAAAAATGAAACCGACCCATCCCTATCGATTTTTACTCTTACGACGATCGGTTTGGGAAATTCATCCGGGCATTGATTTTTGGCTCAGAATTCAGCAGGAAACATGAGGGTGACCGATGATTAGCCCTTGTTGAACCAACCGAGGCCTTCATCTCTCGAAAAAGTAGTCAATTTGCTCTGACAAGCGGCTGTGGAAGAAAACCTTCTGAATTAAATGAAAAAGCGAGGCATTGTGAATGGGTTTGCATGGACTCAACATAATGTTAGACAAAACGAGGGGAAGGTTCCACAACGGAAAAAGACGAAGAACTCGAGGTCTTTGGTTTTCAAAGGCTTAAACCATTTTTGAGACAGTCGCACTGCGTCCCGTGTCGTTAGTGTTGAGGCAATTTAAGACCGAATTGAGCACAGAGCGATAGCCCTGGATGGCAATTGGAGACAGACCTTGTGTGAAAAGAAGTTCGAGAAATAAAGCAGAGGACTTAAGCAAAGGACTTGTTGTCAATGCACCAGGAGAACCACCTTTGCCATTTTAGCCTCGTTGACCTTTATTGTCGATTCCCTGTGACACTGAAGAAGCCAGATAGCAACTGGAGAGGTGAAACCAACTGCTTTTAGGTTAGTCTTTAAAGTTTCTACCAGTGAAGATGTAGAATGGCGGGGTTGGGATGAAGTGTTTGATTTCGATGTTGAGCTAGCATGTCGTGGGACAGAGGCAGGGGACTGATAACAACGCCCCTCTACAAAACCTTCCCATTCAATGTCAACAACCTGTTGCTCGTTCCGAAGACTTATACAACAACCGTAGACGAAGTGGAGAAGGAGGCTACAAGGGAAGGGGACGTGGGAGGACTCCTGTCCTCGTTCTTGACTTTGTGGCTACACTACTTGCACCCCTTCCATCACCGCCAAGTTGGGGGGAAGGGTGGAGGGGATTAGGCTTCACCATTATGTGAAAAGTTGGGAAGCCATCACTTCGAATTCCTTCATACTTTTGATTATCAAGAATGGATACGTGATACCCTTCGAAATGGAATTTTTTAAGTGATCTTCGGTATCTCGATGGCCCAACACATATTCACATTGGTTATTCATCCAGTGGTAGGCTATCTTCACAGCTATGATCCGCACTCATGTATATCTACGCCTAAAATTAGAGGCCTTAAAACATGTTGCTATGGCAACGTCAAATTTCCGCACCGTGGATAAATGAATAAGCGTACTCTCGAACCCAACTGTCCGTTAATCTGCTACTTACAAAATTAAAACAGCAGGTAAAAATTGTGCCAACAAGCTGACAATTACGCCTAAAATCTAATACTAAGCCTAAAACCTAACACGTTTTTAACCACAATTGTGTGCTTACTACTTTTAGATTACACAATAGGGCACTGTTGCAGTGTCTAATAGAGGTGTGCCCCTCAGTGGTGGAAGTGTATAGAAGACCGTGCAGCCACTTGTTAATTTATAAAAACTTAAAAAATTAAGCCTTTTAATATCAATTGATGTTAATATCCTACCACTTCGTCTCATAGTTTAATATGGATGGCTATTCCCTACGATGGAGGGTAATTTTTAATTATCAGTAAACACGCTGGATGTGTTGTCTAACTACTGCTTGAAAGGTGAACGGAGCAAATTTCTTACTTCATAAATGTAGTAAAACAGTACATATATTTTATTATCATTAAATTCCAGTGTGTATCTGAATGAACAATCCTTTTTACATACCGCAGGCCTTTCACCCTGAATGCGTCTTTCACATTTCTTCCCATAAATTACAGTATTCTCTGGAATGATTTCTTCACTGACAACTTCACACATGGCTCCAACAATACAACCATTCGTTAACTCTGTCTGGCGACCAACTTTTGCTGTAAGTAGAACAATGAAAACTTAGGAGTGGATATCAGCAGGACACATCGAAGACAAAATGTGTGTGTGTGTGGTGGGGACAGGGCCGGATTAACAATGAGGCAGCTGCCTCGAACCCCAGGTAGTCTAAGGCCCCCAGCGGCTACTAAAAATGTTTTCAATTTTTTTTTGTCAAATGGTGTTGTCATGGTTATCATGTTTGTTTACGTTAGACAAGCAGAACTACCAAGTTCACTCGGATGAAGTAACTTTTCCCATTACTAAACATTTCTCTTTAAATTCCAACAGGAGAGATTCGGTCTCCATCCAAAACGAAAAAAAATTCTTGTTTAACGTGTAATTGTAAAACAATAGAGAGCTGGGTTTGGTTTCAACTTTCGAGTTAACAAGGAAATTATCTTTCTAGTTCTACGTGGCCGTCAAATAAACAGCAGGGGTAACAGACTAACTGGGCTTCCCCCCCCCTCCCAATCACTTTAAATAGCCAGTGTAGTATTAGAATGTGAATACCAGGGCTGTCTAGACGCACTGGCCAACACGTGCCCCGCCATCATGATGGAAACTTGAATTTCGCTTTGGCTTGAGCGATTCGCACCCCGCGTTCGGCAAGTTTACCTTTTCTATGGGCCACTAGCTACCCTGTATAGATTGCCCCCCCCCCCATATCTTAATCTGGCCCTGGGTGGCAACATTCCGACTGGATCTTTTTTCGCTATAGGTTTTGAAGATCTATTTGCCCTCTCCTGTTGCGTTTCGTTTATTTGGTAGGCCGATATACCTGACTTACAAGACTTTTGTATTTGTTATGACAGTCCAGTCAAATTATGCCAAAATATAGCTCAACCTAGAACTAATTGCAACAGAATTGAGACCAACTGATTCTGGACGGAAAAAATGCGCTAAACACGATGGAATAAAGGCTACCACCGTCAGTCCGCTAATGGCGCAAACCCTATCCTTCTATCTACAATAGGTAAAAAGTTACGTGGTCTCGAGCTTTGATGTATTTTCCATTTTTTGACGTGTTTTGTACGTGTCGCTTCACTGCAGGGCAAGGACGGGTCTGACGGCATTGACACTCCCTACGTCTTTTGAAGACCATTATATGAGCTATAAAATGGCGCAAACTCTACTCCTCTATCTTCAAAAGTAAAAAAGTTACGTCATAATGAGTGACGCCATCTTTATGACGTATTGTAGGGTAGGCTTCTGTGCGATGCAATCAACGTCTGTAACTCCTTAACCATCAACAAATTGAAAGCATACTGTTAAATGAAAATTTTCAGCACACAATTCTGTATTGGAAATACGATACACAAGTTTTACGTAAAAACAACCCTTGACCTCAATAATCGTATTTTAAGAATATTACACTTAATTTGCATAGTTACTTGTTTATAATTGGTGATTTTCGATTCAAAGTGCTGCAACGAGCTGTCTAATAACCCTACATATACAAACTTAGACTCTTTGGAAAGACTGTGATGTATAATTTTCAAAATTCTTTAGCTGCAATAGGGGCTGTCCTACACCTGTTTAAAGATGATGTGGTAATGGAAAGCATATGGTAACATTCGAAATCAAAGTGCTTTGATGAGCTCTGTAATATACCTACACAGACATACTTAGGTTCTTTGGAAACGTGATGATGAATTCTTTCTATCGATGCTAATCAAAGTTATTTAGCTGTAATAAGAGCTGTCCTATGCCTGTTTAATGATGATGTGGTAATAGAAATGTGGGGAACGCATATGGTAATATTCAAATTCAAAGTTCTCTGATGAGCTCTCTAATAATCCTAGAAAGACATAGTTAAGCTCAATGGAAAGGTTGTGATGTATTCTTTCCATCAATGTTAATAAAATTATTTTAGCTGCAACAGGCGCTGTCCTATGCTTACTTAAAAATGATCCGGTAATGAAATTGCGGCAAAAGCATAAGGTAATATTTCAATTCGACGTGCTCTGATGAGCTGTCTATAAGCCTAGATAGACATACTTAGTCTCCTTAGAAAGGTTGTGATGTATTTTTTACGTCAATGCTAATCATAATCATATAGCTGTAATAAGGGCTGTTCCACGCCTGTTTAAAGATGACGTGGTAATGGAATTGAGGGAAAGCACATGGTAATATTCGAATTCAATTTGATCTGATGGGTTCTCTAAAAGCCTAGATAGATATACTACGCTCTTTGGAAATGTATTCTTTCCATAAACTCTAATTCTTGCGAAGAGGGCTTTAGCTTAACTCCTAACAAAGTCTGAATTTGATGATAAACTCTTAAACAGTGAAATGAGCATGCATCAGAAGTGGGTGGCAATGTCTCTGGTTAATTTAGGAAGGTAACGGGTGAACTTGCGAATGCAAATTTTGTTTAGAGTTTCACCAGGTTTTCCTTCATAAAGTTTGGCCACGGTTTTCTCTCCTGCTAATACAATGTCTTCGTTTGTGCTATCTTGTGTCTCAAGACCTGATGCTTCAGAAAGTAAACACTTTTGAGCATCTTTAACGTCTCACCCTTCCCAACTGAAAACACCCTGGAGTTTGTGTCGCAACCTAGAAAGGCATGATCGAAAAGAATATTTTCTGTGACATGTTCTCCGAGTTGTTGTGTAATGGCTTTAATATCATATTTGAATGTGTCCTTTGAAATCATCTTCAGTTCTAGGCAGAGGTAGATGTTGCTGGTAGCATTGACAACATAGTGTAAAAGAAGCAGGTCTGTTTCGCCACCCATAATTGTTCTAATATTGCCAGCTGTTAGGAAAGCTTCCTTAACAATGAGCAAGTCAGCATTACCAGGTGCCCGAGCTACCTTGCATCCATTGTCTGTTAGGACTTTCGACAAGATGGAAAGAATACATCACAACCTTACAAAAGAGCTTAAATATGTCTATCTAGGCTTATTAGAGAGCTCATCAGTGCACTTTGAATTCGAATATTACCATACGCTTTTGCCGTAATTCCATTACCACATCATCTCTAAACAGGCTTAGGACAGCCTCTATTGCAAGTAAATAATTTATTTGCATTGATGAAAAGAATATATCACAACCTTTCCAAAGAACCCAAGTGAGTCTATATAGGTTTATTAGAGAGCTCATCACAGCATTTTGAATTCGCATATTACCATACGCTTTCGTCCCAATTCCATTACACATCGTCTTTAAACGGGAGTTGGACAGCCCATACTGCAACTAAATAATTTTGATTAGCATTGATAGAAAGTATACATTACAACCTTTCCAAAGAGTCTAAGTATGCATAGCTAGATTTATTAAACAGCTCGTTGGAGCACTTTGAATCGAAAATCACCAATTATAAATAAGTCGAGTATGCAAATTAAGTGTAATATTCTTAAAATGCAATTTTTGAGGTCAAGGGTTGTTTTTATGTAAAACTTGTGTATCATATTTCCAATACAGAATTGTGTGCTGAAAATTTTTATTGAACATTATGCTTTCGATTTGTTGATGGTTAAGGAGTTACAGACGTTGATTGCATCGCAGGGAAGCCTACCCTACAATACGTCATAAAGATGGCGTCACTCATTATGACGTAACTTTTTTACTATTGAAGATAGAGGAGTAGGGTTTCCGCCATTTTATAGCTCATATAATGGTCTTCAAAAGACGTAGGGAGTGTTAATGCCGTCAGACCCATCCTTGCCCTGCAGTGAAGCCACACGTACAAAACACGTCGAAAAATGGAAAATACGTCAAAACTCTAGAGCACGTAACTTTTTACTTATTGTAGATAGGCGGATAGGGTTTACACCATTCTTTAGCTTATGTAAAAGGCTTCAAAAGTAATGGGGACTATTAAAGTACTCAGACCCATACTAAGCCAATAGTACTCCCAGACGTCAAAAAAATAATGAATTAGCGTACTGACAGTGAGACTTTATTTCATCGTGTTTAAAGCATTTTTTCCATCCAGAATCAGTTGTTCTCAATTCTGTTGCAATTAGTTCTAGGTACAACACTAATTTGACTAGACTAATGGGGGGGGCCTCTCGGCCCTGAGATAACCTACTTTACATCAATAAAACCAACAAACACTATGTGTATGTACAGGGACAGATATAATGAACAGATATAATGAACCAAAATCCACCATTTTTGCCTAACGTGTCCAATGTGAAGAAACCTGACGAAAACTTACGAGAGTCGTTAAGAGGCCGACTGCACAAGATCGCAGTTAACTTTAGCATGTCCATTTAGAATCACCACGTTGCAAACTTTTTTTTACCAGAGTGCCGCAGACGACTAGTATAAATATGACAGGTATAAGGCATCCTTAAATAAACAATAGCAACCAGTAAAGCAGGATGAAAATCTACATTATAAGGTAAAGTCTCACAGGAAATACGACGACAACCCCCAAAGCAAAACGAAGAAAAGAACCCTCCTACAATGAAAACAGGCGAAAGTGTCAATTCTTTGGCCAGAAAGTGAAACTGGTACGTTGTTGCTTTGAAAGTTGAAATTGGCACATTGTTGCCTCGACGAACAATTTGGTCTGCGCAGTTATCTAAGCGGCAAGTCAATAATGACGTCATGCACAAAGACAAGTTTTTTTTCACATAAGGATTGCTCAAGCCAAAGCGATAACAGGGAGTGGGGAGGACTGAACTGGGAATGCCCGTATGTGGGGCCGTACGTCTGTTAGCCCTGCTATTGGCATTCTAATGATATAATAACTACAGAGATTAGGAGGCGGGGGCAGAGCGTCTTTCACCACTAAGTATGAACTGAACCTAAAGTGTACGTTTTTCGGGTCGTTTGGGATGGACATCAATTCAGCTTTTACAAAATCCTGCAAAAGAAGGAGGATGCTGAGAAAGAGGGCTGTCAACATTCAGACCACACCGACCGGAAACTGGGAAACAACCACAGGCAAAACAAAACTCCGGGCTCAAGCCAATGTGATAAAATAGGAGGGGAGGGGGGGGGGACTGAACGGAGAATGCCCGTGTGTGGCATAGGGGAGGAACGGAAGGAAAGGGGCGGGTAAGAGGATAGGAAGGGTGGAAAGGGGAGGGGAGATAGAGGGCACGGAGAAGATGGGACGAAAGTAGGGAAAGGGGAGGGAGAAGATGGGAGGAAAAGGGAAACTTACAGGAAGAAAAATTGCCTGCCGCAGCCAACGTTCAGGCAACACCGGCCGAAAACTGGGAAACAACCACGGACCAAACCAAAAAATATGCAAAACAAAACTCGGGCGAAGCCAGGTACAATGCTAGTTGGTTAATAAAAGCGCATGTTGTGGACAAAAGAAAACTGTTGTAAGTAAGTACAATGTGCAAAGAAGTGCAGCAAAGCAGCAGTGAGTTGTGTCATTGCTCGACACATTGCGCTTATTCGTAACCTTTTCTTTAGTCCATCCAATACATAAGCATTACTTTCATTTTCACAAAATAAACCATTAGGCTTACTTAAAGTACTTTCATTTTGCTTTATGGGTCGATATTGCTTCAGGATCCCAGTGTTCAAATGTACACTAGCTCCTAAATCTTTAAACTTATCCAGATTTCATTCAGAATGGACACGTTATATGAAAGTAGTGAATCCTGGTCCATAACTTCCATTACATTCTGTTGTCACGTTTAGTTTTTGCTTCGAGCACCCGTCTTGGCGTGGGTAGGAAAAATGCCCGAGTTCATGATGAAATCTTGGCGTACTACGGTATAGTCTTGTTCCATGATCGCACAATTTCATACATAAGACACTCACAGAGTCTTGCTAATTTTCGACAGCAATGCTACTGTCATCATCAGGCAGAAGATTGTAGTTTTAAAATTATTCAAATGTTTCATAGTACTGGTAATGATGTTTTTAGTGGTTTAGTCTTCTTGTTATACTTATATTTTTCCAGTTTACTAGTTTTGTAATATTGTTAACTTATTATTTACTTATGTTACTGCTTCCATTTATGTATTTTAATAACGCGTCATTCGATCATCTCATTTGAGTAGATTTAATTCAACTCTAATTCTTTCATGAAAAATAAATATTACTTCATTTAATAATTTATGCAAATCTATCTTCTCCTATTTATATCACCGATAACGAGCGTGTAAAGAGACGTCTCATTCCGAATCTTGAGCGAGACACCCGGCCCACGTCGCTTCGCCAATTTGGTGGGCGTGGCCCTGGGTTCACTCGTATCCAGTACTCAGCATGGACCGTCCGACTGTTTGACGTATGTCCACGGCACCCCCGCATGACGTGCGTCTTCCTCAACTTGGAAGTCTACATTCCATCTTGTTCTGCGAACACGCCGTAAATTCCCGTGACCCGGTTTCTGTCTTCTACGTCCCTTCAAAGTGCCATCTCCGCCATTCCCCATGAAATCCTTGATCAGGTAAAATTCTTGATTCCTTCTATTTCTTACTCCCAAGCTGTCAGGGAGTAATTATGTGTGCCAGATGAGTTTTTAAGTGGTAAATATTACAACGGGGGATTCGCAAGTTACGGATCACGTAGGTTTGTCACATTACATTGCCAACGCCGATGTTTTCAGTGCTAGCGTGGGTTGGATTTTTATGGTGACGTGCGAGTATTGGTAGGGGTGTGTTGCTGTGTGTTTGATATCTAATTGGTGCTTCGTATTTCTTCTATAGCGCTGGTTTCTAAAGAAATGAAGAGGTTACTCATAACTGCCTGGAAACGATTTTAACGTAAAACCCAATTAATCCAGCCTTGAGTGCATTTGCCAGGTGTTTTGGATTCATCACTTGCTTATCCGACTCAAAATCATGCTTTACCTAATAGCTTACCTATTAATATTTGTCATTTTACCTTCGTAAGCAGTTTAGTGACGCCCCGTATTTATATTTAATAAATGTTTAACGTCTGGAAAGCTCAAGTGGGTTGTTATGAGTGAACGTATTTTCTAATTTTGTGTAATTAATTCTTGTTCGCATCCCCTTCGAATCCGGGCCATCCTACCCTATCCACCCCCCCCCCCTAGACTTCCCAACAGCCGTAACCGTCCCATACCCCCACGCTCCCCCCCCCAAAAAAAAAGGGAATGCGACACTGTACATTCTGATAACGAAATTTAAAATTAGGAAATGAATCTAGAATTTATGTACATACACTAACAATAATAACAAAATCAAATCTAGTTGGTCTGTGTGCTATAGCTTTTCGTTTAGAAAACTTCAAACAGCAACACAAAGCTGCAGAAATGTTTCATTTCATAAAAATTAACACCAAACAATGGACACATTCGAAAAGTCCAGGAATGATTCTGTTAAGGGAGTATACAACTTACTACACAAGTCTATTACCCAAACTTTGAGGGACAGTTATTTGCCAGTGTGCGGGTGACCTAGCCAAGGTGTTACGCAAATAAACAAAGAGATGTTAGATTGGGGCAGGGCCACCTGTTGCGACATACATCAAGGTTATTTTTTCCCGTGCAAGAATAATGCTATTTTTACATTATTAGGATACGTAATTTATGGCTGTAAGGAAAAGCTCCAAATAAGAATACAAAAAAGGCAAGGGGCATTACAGCTATGGCCCAATGCACACGGTATTCAGCACTGCGTAACTAACTGGTTTGCAGACTATGCATGATCACCAGTTTTCATATTACAGTACAGTACAATATTGTGGGCCATTTCACCCTTTTAGGCTCTTCTACTAACAATCGCCCACTTCTGTATTTTTTTATTGCTTTAATTGCCCATTCGAATAAATAAAAGCCAAGAAATAATGGCATGAAGTTACCGGCTTACACACCTACATGGATCATTTTATTACAGCCAACTACATCAACAGGGGCGTAGCGAAGGGCATTTTGTTGGGGGGGAGGGGGGGCAGAGAGGCAAAATTTACAAACTTTTCTTTCAAAATTTGCTTAAATTTGTCGACTCGGTCACTCCAGCTAGGGGGTTTGGGGGAGCGCTGTGAGGTCCTCCAGTTGGGTCCGGGGTAACGCCCCGGAAGCTGACGGATTTTTAGATATTCTAAAACCTTTCTTGGCTTCAAACAATATGTTTTAGACATTTCTAGGCTCCACAAAAGTGAAAGAAAATATATGAACCGTAGGAAAAACGCTTTTTTAAAAACGAAAAAAAAACTAATTTCCATGCCCTGACTAAGGGCGAATACAGAAAGTTGGCCTGAGAGGGGGCCCGGCTACGGCCCTGTACATCAATACGAAAACTAGTTTTGAAGCCTGAAATTAATGTGGAAATATTCACTCTTGCTTTAAACGTGTAGGTGCACGCTTTAACTATGCTGGTACAGTACTTACCTTTTGCCTCGAGAACATTATTGTCTCCAACTTTTAAAGCTTCACATGCTGACAAATCTATCAAGGACCATTTCAGTTTTTTTAGTGTGAACAACATCAACACAATAACGCTACACCCTGAATACAATTATAAATGCAAAACATATGTTATAAACAAGTTAACATGATTTTAAGATTGAAAGACCATCAGTGAAGTTCCACTGCAGTTCTCAGATTTTCCAAGCTTATCTCACGTGAGCACCAAATATTGTCATGCGGCAAATACTTTCACGATTTTGAATCAGTTCCACATTTTATCACTGGAATGTAAAGTCATAATGTTACTTTACTTATCATATTGTTCAAGAAATTTTCATGGTTTAACAAATATTTCTGTGATGTTTTTTGTTTAACATTTTAACGAATTTGTTCCGTATAGCCCACCAACAATTCTTAAGATGGGAAAAAAAAAAGTCTAAACACATACGCCTAGCCGAGTGGTTAGTGTTGTCGCCGCCAAACCTGGTGGACCCATGCGGACCGTAAAAAAAAATCAGAAGTCAACGTAGCGTTATTGTGTGCGCGGTGTATCTTGAGTCCTGCAAGTATTTTGTGAGCGGCTACGTTTTCCTGCATGGCGTGGCTTTAATCGATGGCCGCCATTGTTTTTGTAACCATCTTAGATATCAACAAGGCACAGCTCTGCTACTGAAAATGTACAATCGATTATCTGTGTTCGTTCTGCGGAGAACTCAAGATAGGCCACAGACACTATAGGTACCGTTTGGCTAATAACATTATTTCCTAATACAAACATACATTATCAAAAACGACATCATTTATCTTTCACAATAATCGTCAGCAGCATTCCATGAGTAATATCAAATTAAATTCAATCAAAATAACGCTCTTTTCACATCCAAGACATTTACACAGTCTGGCAAATTTTCGACAATTCCCTGTTGGCATCATCAGACCTCCAAATACTTTAGTCTTTTATCACATCGTCTGCTGTTCGTTCTGGTCCAATACAAACATGGGGCCTCACGTTGCCTTCGGTATTTGTTGGGCTGCATACCTCGCTTCCGTTCTACACGTTCCCATAGCTTACTTAGTTGAAGGTCAACCTCAGTGTTAATCAGCTGTTTCACATTCGGGTTAGAGGGTCATCTTGAATGTTCATAAGAGGAAAATCATGGCCTTCGTGGTGTTTTTTATTGCAAGAGATTCAAGGCACCTCAAATGTTTATCATGTGCTGAGTTGGGGGCTAAAAGAGTGTTTCTTCCTGGAGGCAACGTGAGACGCCATGTTAGTATTCGACCAGAACGTACAGCAGACAATTGTGATCAGAGACTAACGAAGTCTTTGGAGGCCTGATGATGACAACAGGTAGTTGTCGAAAATTTGCTAGACAGTGCGAGTGTCTTGGATGTGAAAATGAGCGTTATTTTGATTTAATTTAATTTGGTTTTCGTATAGTTTCTCAGTATAAACTTTTAACGATGTTTTTCATGCACAATAATCATTCTGGAATAGATATAAACTACATTCCTTGAGTGCAAATTGTTAACGCATTAAATTACTGTTACCTATGTGACGTCTAGGGGTGTGCGGTTTTAATATTTTGGGTTCGATTCGATTTCGATCGATTTTGGGGAAGAACATCTCGATTTCGATTATTATTCGATTTCGAAATTCAATTTTTTTCTTTTTCGATTTTAAAATATTTTTTTCAATTTTTATCAATAAGGGCTAGCCTTTGAAAAAGATATTAATTTTAAGTAATTACATTCCTGTAAACTAATGTTACTCCAATACATTGAACTTTGAATTATGTCTTCATTTAATGCGCAAAACTACAGTTTGGTTTTAACACAAAGTTAGAAAGTAAGCTTCCACCTTCCCCCCACTCCTCCTTTTGAGTAGCACCATCCTTAGATTTTATTTAGTCAAATTAACTTCATATATTGTGCAAGTTTGGCAAATTATTGCCCCTTAGTTGATTGCTAAACTTACACTGGCATGTTGTAAGGCAATGACTACACTATTTTAGCAATGATTAACATGGTACCATGCACAGTTGCCATATAAAACAAAGTCATTACACATTTTTGACTAAAGTTAATGCTTTACTTGATTCAAATTTGTTTGTTAAACTTTATTCAGTGTATTTACTTAAAAATTTTCATAAAATCGAAAATAATTCACCTCGTTACTCGATGGGGATCTTGTTACTCGGTGGGAATCTCGTTAATCGGTGTGAATCTCGTTAATCGAATTTTTCGATTTTGATTCTGACGGATTCGATTCGATTTCGACAGCATAATAAAATCGAAATCGAATCGAAAGTTTCGATTTTCGCACAGTCCTAGGACGTCGTACAATATTTTCTAAAGCTAACAAAAAAGACCTCTCGTATATTTGAGTCAAACTTGAAAAGAAAATTCTACTAATGTTTACTTTGAACGGCATTAAGCGCCGCTGTCTTTTAACCTTATCATTTATTGATTAGTGCATGACAAATTAAGTGTTATGCAGTGCAATCTTCAAAGGATACATGAACCAACTTCGAATACATTGTGGGAACCTATAGTCAAAGTCACTGCTTTCTGGTCAGTCTGACTAATTGGAAATCTGAAACAGATCAACATTAGCTTTTAGTTTAGTTTACCTATTTTCACACCAATGCCAGCAAACAATTACATTCAGTAATAAAGTTTTATTTGTTTTGTCTTTGTAACAATCATTTTTCTAAGGCAACTTGAACAACCCCAAACAATTATTGTTTTCCACGGCATAAATCACAGTGGTTGGCAAGAGGAAAGGATCCACAAAATACAGAGTACGTAAGTGGATGGGATCAAAGAGATCACGTAGAAGCAGGAAGATCCAGCAAGATTAACACAATACCACCTACCCCAAAATTTTATGCTCCACACAGTTCAGCAAACCAAAAAATATTTTCCCTTGAATTTCCTGCTTCCTGCTTCTACGTGATGTTGACATTAAGCCACTGTACACGGCGGTTGCCGATCTTTCGATCAAAGAGATAGGATTCAAGTCGGGATACAACCCTACACAGGGTAATTCAATAATATGCAACAAATAAAGCAAGAGTTTATCAGTTAAATCATGGTGTGAAAACAACAAATGACAGAGGACCCAACAATAAATTCATTGTTGCTTCTTACTTTACCTTGACTCATTTCTCACGTCTTAATGTCGTAGACCCTAACAAATTTTTCAGCAAAAACTGTGACAACGTCATAGGCTAATGAAGTAACATCTAATAATGAAACCTGATACAAACTTTACCCTTTAGGATGGGTGCACCCAAATGCGTCTACTGTACTGCATAATCATAGTTTTAAATAAACAGTTTTCTATTGATCAGATCAAAAACATTCATGATACAGCCAATTCCAATAAAACTAAAAATGGGATAAGAAGTCCAGTTCATTAAGAAATAAAATGACACAGGTTTCATTCCCTGACCGCAAGTCTGCAAACGAGTTACAAGCCCTTATTTTTAAAGCCCAAATGCATCCTTAATGAGTTAAGTATTTTTATACAAAAATACAATGTGTTAAACGGAACGGAAAGCCAATGGGCTCGAAATTGGTTAACTAAATACAGATGCAAACCTATTTACGTTGCCTTTTGGACTTATATGTCAAACTGCCTGAGCGGGGAATCGAACCCACGACCTCTGAAATCACAGGCCAAGGTCCTACCGCTAAGCCAGATTGACACGGCCGTGTCAATCTG
>JAHWFP010110289.1:36390-81611 GCA_023313725.1 Lithobius niger
CTACCGCTCCGTAGTTTGCGTTGCCGTACATGTAAACCCGTTACAAACAAACCGAACGATTGCCCGAAGTCCTATCGGCTACTCACCACGCTGAAACCCAATCTTCAACTACCAAGTTTGTGGAACGTCCTGTGCTACTACCCAAAACCAAGTCTGCGGTCTACTGGGTACCATGCAAAGACTGCCCAAAGGGGTAGCACACAGAGCCAAAACTGAGCACACCATTGACTGGGAAAGCACCCGAGTGTTGCTGCATTCAAACTCCTGTGACGAAAATCACCTGTGAGCACTTGAGTCCCTGTCAATTTCACACTGCCATGAGAATAAAATCCATTTGTTGAATGAACAGGAGCCTTCCTACCCAAAAATAATGCAGTTCACTACACCTTATCTAGTACATCAACTTGAAGCACAGTGGAGACATTTCTTTAATACACCACAAGAAGAGGGCAGCACCGTCAACACAGTGAGCTGTCAAAGCAAGACCCATTGAGATCGTATGCCGTATTCAAATTTGTGAACGTATGTGCAGTTGCTTGCAATTTTCCGAGGCTTGGCCTGAAGAAGGTGGCATATCTCGGTCACCGAAAATTAACCAGTAAATTATCATTTACATGGAACTTTTGGTATTGCGTGAACTGTTAGTGTGAGTAATTTCTGTTAAACCATAGTAAAGTCAACAAGAAAATGGGGTAGTGGAGGTTTGGGGGTGGGGAGGGTGGGGGTGGGGCAGGGGAAAAATGAAAGAGAAGGGAAAAAAAAAGTGGGAGAGGGATGACGACCAAGTAATTAGTTAAACAAATGACGGAATAATTGAGCTTTGAAAGCTCTAACACTTGGACAAGTTTTAATGGCTTCGGGCAAATCATTCCACAACTTCATGCTCTGAACCAGAAACAACGTTTGGTATTTAGTAGTGCGACAGCGAGGGGGAGTGAAGGGGAGCCATGACTAAATCTTGCTGGATAACTGATCAGCCAGAGCAGCATGGTTCTTTGTGATTCAGAAACTTGTACGTAATTGTGACAGAATGCAAAAATTTCTCTGAGCCATAGGGAACTACATGATAATTTTAAGATAGTCTCTCACACCATCAAACTTCTTAAGATTAAAAATAAAACGAATACCGTAAATCGCCCATGGCCCAAGATTAAACGCCCATGGGCGGCTAAATTAATTTGATAAAAAAGTGGAGGGGGCGTTAACAAAGCTACTACAAGATTTCTGACCTGAACGTATGTTTCTGGGTGGTCGTTTAGGCCAAAATCCATCGTGGAAAAGTTGATTATTCACATGCGTGATCTGGGTTCAATCTAGCATTAACACACTGGTTTTATTCTCATTTATTCACAAATTTAGTGTATTCAATCGTCCTCCTTCCAATATCTAACCTAATTTAAAGTTACAGCTTTTTTACGTTGGTTTCATTCCTTTTTTTTTGCTTTCATGCCCTTTTAAATAGCTTTCGTTCCGCTTTGTATTGCGCACAGTATAACTCGGAACGAAAGCAAAATAAAAGAGAACGAAAGCAAAAAAATAAAGGAACGAAGCCAACATAAAAAGGTTGTAAAATTAATTTCTAACCATCACCATGCTTCACTCGGGAGCATTAATTTGTAATAGCGGAAAAGTCGGCAATATTAGGCCTATGCGATCGATCATTGATGTGCGTAATATGGATTCAGTCTAGTGAAAGCGCTTTACCCTTTTCCCATTTATTTTCGAATTTAGTTTGTTAGATCGTCCTCCTTCCAATATTTTAACATAATTCAAAGTTAAAACTAATTTTTAACCATCACAAACCTTCAAAACATTCAACATGATTCACCACTTGGAAACGCGTGTGTTGACATTTATCACCATAGAGTTATACATTGTCGTGCAAGACGGAAGTTCTGGCAGAAATGGACACGTAGGTCTGGGCCCATGGAGCCCCAGTAGTGGATGCGAAGTGTTGGATGACATTACTCCGGTTGGCATTTTCCGGTCGTGAATCGCGTGTCTGTTTTGAAGGTTTGTGATGGTTAAAAGTTAGCTTTAACTTTGAATTATGTTAGGTGATGGAAGGAGGACAATCTAATAAATTAAATTTAAGAATAAATGAGAAAAAGGTATAGCGTTTTTATTAGACTGAATCCATATTACGCACATCAATGATCGATCGCATAGGCCTAATATTGCCGACTTTTCTGCGATTACAAATGCTCCCGTGAACCGTGTTGAATTAAATGTTGATGTCGTTAAATTTATGAATCTTTTCATTAATTATGCTGCAGAACAACCAAGATTTAAAGGGATAATACTTTGATTTCTTTAAACGTTTGAAGCTTTTAGTCAATTTCACGATTGACTAAAAAAAAAACTATGGGTGAGGGAGGGGGGGAGTGTTAATAAAGCTACTACACGATTTTTGACCCTAAGGTATTTTTGGGGGTGGGCGTTAGCAAAGCCAGGGCGTTTATTAGGCAATTTACAGTACACGTATTTTGCAGCCTCTCAGAGGGAGGATTTGGTGGTGTTAAAATAAACTGAAACACAGTAATCAAACAATGGAATAACAAGGTGGAGGCAAGCATAACTTTGCTCAGAAAATGTTTAAACTTGTTTCTAATCATTTGCATGGCAGCACGACATTGTGTATGAATATGCGACTTCCAAGTTAGGTAGTGATCGAAGACCTATAATAATAATAATATTTATTCAGCATAACATGCACGAAGTTTACAGAGCCAGTATACAGTTTACACAAGTTTACAGAGCCAGTATGTACACTGAGACAAAACAATAATAGATTCTTGGCTATAAAAAAGCTCATATTACTTATCATATTTAACAAACAGCATTATTAAAAGTTAACACTAAAAGTATTAAGAGTTATTATTCATTTCAAATTTCCATCCACAAGATGCTTAATTTCATTTCAATACTAGTCAGCTTAAAAACAGGTTTTACAGTACGACTACATTTTAGAAGATCCCCAAAATCCAGCTTTTAATATGTTTTTTTATTTTGTACAAGTCTTGAAAGGATCTTAAGGTAAAAGGTATTTCATTAAAAATGTTTGGTATAATATAGGCCATTCTTCTTTTACCATAGGAGTTTGAAGCCAGGCATTTATGTTCCTGGACAGTCTATGGATGGGTATTTTGTATTTCGAGTCAGAATAAAACTTGGTAATTATCGAATACTTGTAAAGTTGATTAAAAGTAAGAAGTTTATTTTCAGTAAAAATTTCAAGAGTAGTCTTATTCTTGTTTGTATTAAAAAGTGCCTTAGTGGCCAAATTTAACGATTTTTATAGTCTGTCGAGTAAATTAAGAGAGGTCGAACCAAAGACGATGCAAACGTAGCGTACCTTTGACACCATCCAAGCTTCATAAAGAGATTTTTTTAACGCTGTTGCTTAGAAGATTTTTGACCTTGAAAAGAAGTGGGGTAGTTCGTCTAATTTTCAGAATTAGATTTTCAATATGGTTATAAAATTTCCAGTTGTCATCAATTTCCCAAGCCAAGATAAGTTGTATGTGTAACTTGTTTAATCTTAATACAAGAGCAAGAAGATTTAGAGCAATCTTTGTCATGTAGATAAACAGAGAAGTGTTTTTTAGTCATGTGTGAAATTGTAATATGCATATAGTTGGTTTTTTTCAGCATTTATATAAAGTTCAATTTTATCAAAATAGTCGTTAATCTTATCAAAATCAGTTTGAAGGTTTTGCCTCATGATATCTTGGCTATAGTTTATCGACATCATGCAAATGTCATCCGCATATTGAATAAGCAACGTTGTAAACTCATTATCTACAACGTCATTAATGTAAATCAATAAGAGCAGAGGTCCAAGAACAGAGCCTTGGGGGACTCCATAGCTAATTTCTTTCCACTGCCTAATGTATTATCAATTTTCACACTGCTGTTTTTCTCTGATAGGTAATTAATAAGGATGTTAAGAAATTTACCTCTAATGCCATGCTTATACAGTTTTCTAAACAGAATATCTTTGTCAAGTGCGTCAAATGCTTTTTTTAGGTCAATGAAAATTGCACCTACATGTTTTCCTTCATTCAATGCTCGGTTAATATTATCATTAATGTATATAAGTGCATCAACTGTCCCTTTTTTTGTTGAAAACCAAATTGCTGTTTGTTCAAAATATTGTACTTGTTTATAAAATTCATCATCCTTGTAGCGAAGAATTTCTCAACAATTTTATTTAAAACAGGGAGCAGTGCAATTGGTCTGTAGTTACTGGGGTCTTGTTTATTACCTTTTTTGAAAATAGGTCTAACAACCTGCTTCTTCATGTTATATGGCCAGATTTCAGTGTCGATGATAGCAGTTTTCATGAAGAAAGCTGTTTGATCCTTAGTCTGGCAGAAGTGCTCCATAAGGAAGCCTTCATATCCACAAGATTTTTAATATTTAAGTTGTTTATAATCCTTAAAATGTCATATGTAGTCGGTTTAATTAACTGTATGGTGTTTTTCATGTTATAATTGTCAGAGTTTGATATCTTGTCTTTGCGTTTTTTTGGTGCACTTTTTTTTTCAATTTTAGATTAGGCACTTCTTGTTGATAATTGTCAACAAATTTATTAGATATTTTCCATATCAGTATTAGGAAAGTTTTTTTAATCTGTTCATCAAGACTTACGTTTTCTGTTTTTTCCCCACAAACGAAGTTAATTTTTTCCCAAATTTTAGCACTATCCTGGTAATTCTCTTAAAAAAATCTTTGGTAACAAGTTTGTTTTGCAGCGTTCACATAATTTTTTAACTGTTTATTAAGTTTTTTTATAGTTCTCAAGTTGTTCTTTAGTTGGATTATCAAGCTTAGAGAGTTGTGTCCACGATTTATTTTTGTAGTTAATCTTAGCAAGAAGTTCTTTGTTCATCCAATCATTTTTGAATGCTTTATTTGCTGGTCTAGTTTTTTTGTGTATATAGTGTTATATTTTTATCATAAATATCTTTTATTTTACTCTCAATCTCAGAATAAATAAGGTCAGGATCCCCTAATGCATTTAAATAGTTCCAGTTAATATTATTAAGTTGTCTGACAATATTATGACTATTATATTTATAGTAATACTGATTGTCTGTATTCTTGTTAGTACCAGATACATTTACATGGTCCCAAAGTTGAAAAGCAGTAAAGTAGTGATCCGCAAGTTTGATTTTGACAACATAGGCCTTGAGTACCCAGTTTTTAATTTTATTATAGATTAAGTCAATACTCGATTTAACAATTTTATTATTTTTGATTTCCTCTCTGGTAGGCGAGTTTATTTGTTGTATAAAGCCCATTGAGGCCATTGCATTTTCAAACCTTTCAACAGCATATTTTTCTGAAACATCTTGATAACCTTTAAGTACATTAAGACTTAAGAGATAAGTCACCAATCAGGAGGAGATTAAGATTTGGCTCTTATTTTTCAGTAAAAGTTTGAGTTCTTTAATAAATTTGGTTCTGCTTGCTGATGGATTTTTATAGATTGCAATTAATTCAAAGAGGTGGGTCTTAAGTTTGAAACTGACCATTATCGCATCATTTTCATCGATTTTGATGTTTTTGCTTGTAACTTCAGTTAATGTAGTCTCTTTATAAAAAAATGAGGATACCACCGCCTTTTTGGTTTTTCCTAGAATTGTACAATTTTTTGTAATTTACAATATTGTAGGCTCAACCTCGCATTCTTTTAAATTGGTCTCAGTAAAAACAATGAGATCCCATTGTATTTCAGCAGTTTCGAACTCGGCCAGCCAGTCATCCCAATTAAGCCTACAACTTCTAATATTAGTATGTATACATTTTATGTTTGTAGAAACATTATTAGTGAAACCAGTTTTCAATTCTACAAAATTCTCAAAAACTTCATTAGCAAACTCATCATGGTTTGCACTGGAACTGTTACTCACTCTGTTGAATTATTTTTGTATTTTCTTTACTTATTTGCAGGAGGTCTTCCATACGTTTGATAGCAGATACTTGCTGTTCTTTTTCGTCTCTTTTTATGTTGATTTTACCACCTTTGAACCATACGAATTTGTGTGCTGCCTTGAGTTCTTGTTTCGTTTTCCACAATAATATCTTGTAGTAAGGTGCTCATTAATGTAGATCCTGTCATTGTTCCCGTTTCCGAAAATATCATTGTCGTTAAGGTTCCGTTTTTTTGCGTCAAACCATAGTTCTCTGTCTACACGGCTTTTAAACTGTATCAAAATGGACGGTGTTCGGTGGACGGTGTATCAAAATTGAGGGTAGGCGGTGGGCCTATCTATGCATGTATCCTTAAAATTAGTTAATTTTATAGCATCTGCTAGCCGGAAAATTGTGTTTCGCAGGTTTTCGTTTTGTTCAGTCTCGACACCAAAGATTTCGATGTTCCTGTTCCTGCTATATTGGTCACTCTGATGTTGATTTTGTTGGATAGATTTGACAGTTTCTTTTAGTTCATCTAAATCATCAATTTCTGTAAGGATCTTATTTTCGTTCTTGTTTTCAGCGGTTTTTTCTTCTACCATTTTCAGTCGCTTGACAATATCCTTATTTTCTTCCTTAAGTTCTTCATAGCTTTGTTTCATTTGTTCATATTTGGTATTGACGAAGTCCATGCTTGTGAGGATTTCCTCTTTTGTTTTTGCAATCTTATCCAATTTAGTTTCCAGCAGCAATAAGTGTGTATTCAAGTCATCATTTAGTTTATTTAGGCTGACATTCTCCTTAATGAGGGTGTCGTATTTACTTTCTTGTTGTTCGATTCGCTGAAGTATTTTTCCATTTGTTTTCAATATTTCGTTGAGTTTTTTTTCTAGATTCTTCATTATTGCAGGCTCAGTTTCTGCATCATCTTCAAGATCATCATCAGAAATTCCATTGTCATCGTCCTCTTTGTTAGTACCTGAATTACTCCTGTGGGGTGCGTTTCGTTGGCTTCTGCACCTTTTGCAAACCCATTTTTTATTTTTTTGTCACTCATTCCATTTATTGTTGTTGGAGCTAATCCAGAGCACTTTTTATCATAATGGATTTTACCCTTACATTGTACACACGTAAAACAGTCGCCTTCGTTCAAATTGAGCTTGTTTTCGCAATCTCTGCATCTTGCCATGGTTAAATTCACGTGATGACACCGTTAAGCTTCCGTAGGCAAGTGATCGTCAGTCGCGTTTAAAGTCAAGATGGCACTTCACTGATTCCGTACAATGATCGCCGCGAAGCACAGCCCGAATGAAAACAAACACAGTCAAAAACTCTGCTTCCACACGACAGAAAAACTTACGAATGGTCTCTGGAGTAGCACAAGACTATCGTACACAGGATTTACGCCAGTTTGGGCTTGGATCGTTTTCTAAAATAACTCAAAATCGGTAAAAATGGTGGAGGCTCCACCGTTAATGCAAATAATGAAAATATAAAATATATAATAATAATAATAATAATAATAAGTTCTTTTATTGCAAAGCAATTCTCGAAGCTTATAAAAAGCTTGTATGAGATTTTACAACATCTTATTCTCGAGTGATTAATAATTACAATAAATTATACATACACATTATACATACACTAAATATCACACAAATATATATTACTTAACGTTTATAACTTCTTCATAAATTATTGGCGCTGCTCACTGGACTTGTAATATGTATTTAACTGATTTATTATGAGGTATTTTTTTAAATTTATCCTTAGTTCTTTCATATTTATGTATGTTAACATATTTTCTGACAGTTCATTAAATAATTGTGGTATGTAATACTTTTTTCCTCTTTTTCCATATGCATTATTCCAACTTGGCATCTCATATCTTCTTTTCCCAACTCTTATTTTATCTAAATTTTTTGTGGTTACTTTGAATGCATTGCTATAATAATTTTTTGTTATTATTATATATTTGTAAAGTTCCTTTATTTTTAATATTTCACACTCTTTGTATAGTTCAATGGTTTTTTTAATCTTTATCTTTTTTCCAAACAGTACTGTAATTAATTTATTTTGTACTTTCTGTAATCTTTCTATAATATACTCTGATGTATTACCATAAATTTCTATTCCATAGCTTAGTATACTCTTTATCCATGCTTCATATATCATTTTTTTTTGTTTTGTATTTAAAATATTTTTTAATTTATATAATTTTGGTATCAATTGTCTTAATTTTTTTATAATTCCAATTATGTGTTCTTTAAAATTCCAAAATTCATCAATTGTTAAGCCTAAATATTTTGCTGTTTTCTTTTTTTCTAGTTTCCTGCATTCTTCATTACATTTACTTTCTATTAGTCCTAAGTTTAAATTTTCACAATTTCCATAATGTTTTATTATCCATGCTTCTTTTGTTTTTTTCATTTTTGGTACTGATATGTCCATTTGAATGGTTTTTTCCTTACTAATATAAAGTTCATTTTCTATAAAGTAGTCATTTAATATGTTAAAGTCATATTGTAGATTGTTCATCATTTCATCATATTTATTATTTATTGAAATTAGAACAGTATCATCTGCAAAGAGAAAAATGTTTGTTTTTTTAATATTTCTACTAATATCATTTGTATAAATTAAGTATAAAAGTGGTCCTAGTACTGAGCCCTGTGGTATTCCATCATTAACCATTTTTGTGTGGCTATATGTATCTTTTAGCTGTACTATTGTCTTCCTGTTATTTAGGTAATTTTTTAGTAAGTTGTATATTTTACCTCTTAATCCTAAGTTGTAACATTTTTGTAATAGTATCTTTTGATCAAACGTATCAAATGCTTTCTGTAAGTCCACCAGTATTATTCCCACATATTTACATTCATTTAAACCTCTTGTAATTAATTCATTAACTTTTGATAATAATTCAGTCGTATTTCTATTTTTTGTGTATCCATATTGTAGTGGAGATAAAATTTTGTTAACATCCAGAAAATTTCTTATTTTATTTGCAACAAATTTTTCAATCACTTTATCTATTATTGACAGTAAAGCTATAGGTCTATAGTTGTTTAGATCCTTTTTTTCTCCTTTCTTGTATATTGGTCTTATAATTTGTATTTTCAACATTTCAGGCCAAGTTTCTTTTTTAATCATAGCGTTTATTAGTTTACAAATTGCTATTGATGTATTATTCTTTGACTCCTGCAAATGTTCAGTTTGTATTTTGTCGAATCCTGTTGCTTTAGTATTTTTTAGATCCATTATTATATTTTTTATTTCATTTTCATTTGCATTATCCAAGTACATTGATTTCTTAGTTACATTTCTATTTTTATCTTTTTCCTTTTTAAGATGTTTACAGAAATTTCCGTGTTTGTATAATTCATGTTCTTTTTTATTTTTTTGTTTAATTTCTTGTACCTGTTTATTAAAATTTATATTAAAGTAGTTTAATAATAATAATAATAATAATAATATACTTTCACCACTGTGAGTGGTAGGACTTCGGAAGGGCGGTGAGCCACTGACACCGAGCCTAAAGAAAACAGAAAGAAACACGTAATTTGGTCAATCAGAAAGGGCGCCTCAGAAAGGGCAGAAGATTTTCAGCACTCAGCTTTCTTCGAAATCCCTGCACAGTGGGCTGCTTTACTGTAAGTGGGCTAAGGGCATTCCAGACACGGACCACACGGACCGAGAAAAAATGTTTACGACAATCCAGGTGGGACCCCTGAGTGACAATCTTCCAATTATGTCCTCCAGTATGTGGTTTACCTGTAGCCAGGTCAAAGAGAGTATAAGAGTATAAGTGTGTGCGAGAAGTTTCTTTTTTTTTATAAGTTAGTTGAGTCTAAATTTTCACTTGTTTTGCCAGCTCTGGGTAAACAAAACGGCACCAGAACATAGTTAATGAAAGGGTTACCATAAATAGGGTCAACTTTACTTCTAATTTTATGCTTAAACAGTCAGAATTCTGCCTTAGGTCAGAAGATTTTCATTCCTGTACAGTAGTATCAGCCCGTACTCACAATAGATAACTCCACTACATTGTCACTGATCCAGTAAAGGATAAATCATGCAAAATTGAAATTAAGTTTATCAGTTCCGGCATGCACAAAATTGCAGCAACTTTGTTTTACATTATTGCAGCAAAGACGTCTAAACGAACATTTGAATTGGCAACGTCCATTTGAATTGCCCGGAACACGTTGTCTCCAGTATATGTTCTTCCCACAGAGTAAAGTCGTGAGTTGAAGTCACTCCTCAGCAAAACTGGATGCTTGGGCTGGACGGCCATGGGTGTTCATCAAAGTAGCATTCCTAAGTTGAAGCTGCTGAATAGCTAGATATTTTAAGCTTCACAAATGATGATTATAAGGCACACTGAAGACCAGCAAGGTGGATGTACGTTCCCATTCAATCTCGTGTTGCATCTTGTGGAGTAACTTCTGTGCGCAACTCTTGCTCTGTGGGAAGAATGACCCGATAAATACTGGAGGCCAACGTTTCCCAACCAATTCAAATTTTCACTTGAATTCAAAAGTTGTGTGTTGCAATAATGTAAAACTAAGTTCCTACAATTCAGTGTGTGCCTGAGGAAGATAGACGTAATGCTCGGTCTGTCGAAAATTAGCAGGATACCGGGCCATACTGTAATCAGTGTTTATTACCTGTTTATAATCAGTGCTTGCTCTTCAATGAGATTATTTTCACCAATAATTATAGGTCCACTCTCTGCAATGATACGGGCTCTGGGATGAATAATGGTGCGGCTTCCTAGGTGAGGACAACAAAATATAAGAAAAAGGAATAGGCCCTGGTGCTGGTTTTAATTGACAGCACCAATTTTGGAACGACAAGCAATAAATTTTCTCCATAAATTTGTTTCTTTGCATTAAGATTCCATTAATATTTCTTACTATTATGAGCAGAAATCCAGCCATCTTCTTCTGAAGGCAATACAAAGACAAAGAATGACGGGTGATGCTGGGCCGGTTAACTGCAGATAGGCTACCAACAGTTAGCCGGCCCAACACCCCCTGTCATCTTCATATTTTAAATGTCTTCTCCAAACGAAGGCGGCTGGATGGCCGCTCAAAATGCAGTACTGAACCTCCAAAGTGTGGGTCAGAATCTTAATTTCGTGCTTCATCAAAATTTGAAAAGTGTGAGTACGTGAATAAAGCACACTTTCGGCCAGAAGAGCATTGTCCTTACAAGTCCCATAAAACTTTCCAGCTTACTTGATGCTCCTTTAAACCTAGAGGCAAACTGGCATAATGGCAGTTGGCCAGTGGATTAACTGGTGATGGGCCACTTTCAAAAATACAGTAATTCTTTGGAAAAATTAACCTGCATGTCAACACAGAACTCCTGGAGCCACCTCCACAGCTGCTCCAAGCTCGTCCACTCGATCTGTACATAGGCCTACGTGGAAGGTTGGACTACCCCCATTGGTGTAAAGGGTAAAACAAGGTCGCTGTTCACGAAAATGATAGTGTGTTTTTTTTCCAAATTACGTGCCTCGCTTGCTGCGGCTTATGGGAAGAATAGGTGTCTCCCCACCGATCAACCTTCATGTTGCGCTAGAATTACGTAAGATGATCAGCTGAACGTTTTCCATACCATTTTTGGGGCAAAGGCTTCGTTTGGCTCTCAGACATTAATGAAAGCCACACTCTTTGTGCCGCCCGACAGCCTTCGTTGGAGAACCAAACGAATGAAGGTGGGACACAAACGAACGAAGGCGGTCGGGCATGCACAAAATTGTAGGAACTTTGTTTTACATTATTGCAGCAAAGACGTGTGAACGAACATTTGAATTACCCGGGACACGTTGTCTCCAGTATGTGCGGCCCAGAAATCTCAAGCTTAAATAATAATTTTATATGCTCCCACTCAATGCCGCTTCGTGGTCGAGTGGGCTATACCAGGAAAATAAATGGAACCTTGTCAAATTCAAACTTTATACGTACTGTAAGGGTGGGAGGTGGTGGGGGGGGGGGGGGCGTGACATTGCGGTAGGAAATTACCGTATTCATCAGGTGCTAATTACGGGAAGTCTCCCTGAAAATCATTCGCTACCGTGGCGTCAACTACATTTACCAAACTTGTGTTGTTACCAAACTTCCAGGTTAAAACCGTGGAATATTTGCAGCTGCATGGTGCTGTCAAGACAGAGGAGGTGTGTTCCAAGTGCGGAGCAAAGATGAAACTTAGCGGTCTGAAATGGAGGTGTCAAAAGGCCAAGAAAACTAAAAAAAGTAACACTAAATGTGCCAACAGGGTCGCCATTCGAAAGCACACTTGGTTTTCCAAAAGCAAACTTTCTTTGGGTCAATTTTTGAAAGTTACTTATATTTTATTATGGAATGGTACTTTAAAGCGTATTTCGCATGAGTTACATATTACTAGACGCATATTAAGTGATTGGGTTTCGTTCGTTAGGCAGGTTATAATTGACTGGTCATGTAGTACTGCCGAGAAGGGGAACCATTGAAATTGACGCGTCAAAATTTGGTAAAAGTAAATATAATAGAGGTCACAGGGTGGAGGGGCAATGGGTATTTGGGGGGGAATAGAACGCCAGTCGGGAATGTTTTTTTAGTGACTGCTGAGGAGAGAAATAGGGAAATACTTTTAGCTATTATCAAAGAGTGGATTCTGCCGGGTACAACTATTATTAGTGATTTCTGGAAGGACTACGATTGCTTGAGGGATGAGGGATACAAACATTTACAAGTAAACCATAGTGTGAATTTTGTCGATCGGGAAATGGGCTCGCACACTAACACCATTGAATCCACTTGGAGGCATGTTATAATGTTCCTGCAGAACTATAGCCGTAAGAAAAAGGATTATCCAGCGTATCTTTCTCATTACCAATTCCTGCTGTTTTGTGCAACTAATACGAAAGATCCCCTGAAAACTTTTCTTTCGTTTATAGCCCTGCTTGATTTCGAGCCATCTACAGTTGCTTTGGCCTAGTATTTGGGGTTTATTATAATATTTACCTTTTTTTTGTGTATGTGATGTCTTTTTCCCTTTTTTTTTTTTTTACGATTTCGGCCTTTTTTTTTCCTGTATTAATTTGCTTAATATACATGATTTGGAGCAAAATTCTGGGATGCATTAAAGGGATATGCCTCCCAGCGCCATTTTTTTCGATCCTCCACATCAAGTATGGCCCCAAAGGTCTATTTCCTTACCGTTAGTCTTTCTCTTGCTAAAAATCCTTTTTAAAATGTGGCGTCTACGAGATTTTCTGTTGAATATAATGGGACTTTATTTACTAACGACCCGTCACTAAATGATGCATTGCGCGCGTGCAATAATCATGACGTTTCATCTGTGTGTACATCTACTAATTTTCTAATAATTACCGTGAGATCTAAACTCTAATAGACTAATGCGGTAAAAATTAAAATTAATTATTCCAATAGATCGCCGAAGCAAAATTATAAGACACTAGCCTAGAATATTATAAATTGTGATTTTAAAATACGAGAATCATTCCGGTTTGTGACGACACAATTGTTGATTTCATTCTGTCTCGTGTACTATTTACAAAGCCAACCGAGACAGCAGCTATGCGAGGAACGCAGCTACCACCCCAGCCGACCTTGGCACTGTAATTGCTCGGATGATGATCTGCGCGTAGCTGTAATTTGGCATGCGGAATGTTATAAGGCAGGCCCGGTGTCCCTTTAACATTAACTGCTTGTCGGACTTACGCCCTGTTTCACGTTTCCCTGCACGGTGCCACCAAGTCAACGTATCTGCCGCCAGCACGGATGACGTCACGGCCCACTTCGTGAAGTGCCAAATTTGCACCTTCACTACGCCCAAACGATGCTTTTGCTCCAAAATGGAAGAGGAAAACTTTATTCAGCAGGTAATTCTTAGTTTATTAAAACAAAAAACAAAAAATCGGACGAGAGACACTTATTCTTCCCATATGTTCCCTCGCTGCAGTTAGAAAATATACAACATCAGAAACCGCAATCAAAAACTCGTCACCTAAACTGACGCGCCGGAATAGGCTACGTTGGGCGCAGACTTCTAGCGACATGGAGTTGTTAACTGCGTAATTTTCTTAAATACTGACCGCTGTGTGGACCCGGAATTACAGTAACTCCGGTTTCTTAATTTGTTTTAAAATTGTTTGAAATAATCCGGAATTGTGGTAACACGGAGTTACCCTAACTGGCATTAATATGGTTGTGGTTTCTGATGTTACATGTGTAGCCGCAGCGAGTGCGGTAGCGCAGGGATGTTATTTATTTATTTACTACAATTCCGGATTGTTTCCGACACTTTTAAAGCAAATTACGAATCCGGAGTTACCGTAATTCCGAGTCCACACAGGGGTCAGTATTTACGAAAACTCCGGAGTTAACATAACTCCGTGTCGGTACAATTCTGGCGCCCATAGGCTACGTAGATAGGTCGGCAATCATACTGGGAACCTATATGGAAGAGTGCCCTGAAAGGGAGTAGTCCCCGTTTTATATTTTTACATTGCTGTTAATAACTTGATTTGTACAAAATTAAGTTTCTCATCTGGAAATCCTAACGACTACAGGCAAAAACGAAACAAAAACCACTATGATGTAGCCAACTCACCTACGGTAATGTCACCTTTCAGTTCACATTCTTTACACACTACAGCATTGGCAGAGATCTTTACACTGAAAGAAGGGGATAAACACAGGCAGTTAAATAACTCAACCAAGACCAACGTTGTGTGGTTATATTTTCTAAAACAAACATTTACTTTTCGTCTACAGTTGTGTCAGCGAACGGGGCCGCCATGTTGGTCATTCATCAATGGCAGCGCTTTCGATTACTACCAATCCAAACTCAACCATCTGGAGGTAGTTTGGTACCGTTAATATACAGAATGCCCATGAGCAAACTTTGCTCTGCCTCCAGACTGGATGAGTTTGGTTGAGTTTGGCTTGGCGTTTTCGAAGGCCCTGAAAATACGAAACCGGAATTCTCGTCTGCTTCCGTCCGCCATGGTCCGTTGATCCTACTACCATAGATTAGAAAGTTAACTAGATAAACCGTCTTACTTCTTCCCGTTCTACGCGGAGCTCTGGCGGTAGTTGCGGCTACTAATACCTCGGCTAATGCTTTGCCTTCTGCTGCTTCGAAGGCAAAAGCATTAGCAGACGTATTAGTAGCCGCAATTACCGCCAGAGCTCCGCGTAGGACGGGAAGAAGTAAGACGGAATATCTAGTTAACTTTCTAATCTATGCTACTACCTTCAGTAATGGTCTGCTGATGTTTTTCATTCCCTCTTCGGAAAACTTTTTTACGCCACATATGTTTGTAGATGGCGCTACAAGTAAAGGTGGGGTGAAATGCTGGTGATTTACAATGTGAATGTGTTGGAAGAGCACTGCCTTTCGGCGTTTGAGAACGAATACTGACGAAATCAGGGAGCTTGGATTATACGTAGCTTTGATCAAAGCTACGTATAATCCAAGCTCCCTGAATGAAATTACGTCTGATAAAATACATCCAATAAGAAAGAAGTTCAATTAGAAACAATAGGCTAGAACTTAAGGCTTTATTCATGAGCCTTTATTTTGATGACGAGTGCACGAAGAGGTATGGCCTTCTTTTGGTATGGCGCATCAATCAAGCCATTGTTATTGTTATTAATCTGCAACCATGAGTATACACAACAGATAAAAAGTTCTGTAGGAACTAACGGAACTTTATGGGACCAGTCATTATGTATCGCTTGGGGAGGAGGGGGAGAGACAATTTTTTTACGCGAGACCAAAAAATGCTGACCCCCCCCCCCTCTCTCTGGCAGGCTGTAGTAAAATTAATGACTTCCCCACTGTACGGGAGACGAAAAAATTTTCAGCCCGGCCCCGTCATATTCCCATAAAGTATGCACCAACAAAAGATGGATATTGAGGTAAATGTCAAATGTTAGACCTTGAATTTTTAAATTACCAAAATGTAAAACATTTTCAGTTTAGATGCACTTGCTGAGCTATAACAGTTCTCTAGAGTAAATACGTACTACCTTATACACAATGCTCATTTACTGTTTTGTATTATCCCTTCCATAATATATGCAATAAAAGGTTTAATAATTAATAGTCGAACATGTGTCCCAAAAGAAAGAAGCAAACAAGTCATTTTGCTGCGAATTTTTGGTAGTTTATGTCTGATAGTGCACTTTAACTACTAGCCTAAACTACTAGCCTACTACAAACTTTCTACCTTTATTAGACGGTGTTGCATGAACAACAACAAGCATCAAAAACTGTTAGTGCACAAATTTGAAATACGTGCTGTTACACAGATTGATCATTGATACAACAAGTTTCAATGAAAAAGTTTCAATGAGAGAACAACTGGCCCCTCTCCAGACTTGAGGGGCGATCTATGCAATCTCGTGCGTGAGTTGAGAATGTTTACGTTGGCGAAATTAAGAGAAGAGTTAGCAAACTTGAGACCAGGAGAGTTCCTCTCATTTGATGTAAAAGCTCTATTGCTGAGCTTGTTGCACGCTTTCACTTTCCCCCAAAACAGTTATCAAATATGACACCCCCACACGAAGCAGACTAAAAATTATGCCCCATGCCCCTCCAGACAGGCTAAAAAAGTGTCCCCCCCCCAGCGATATATAATGACCAGTCCCTAAGCTGTGAATGTTGGTTCCAAAACTAGTGTAAGAGTCACTGTTGGAAACTGAATCCTCAGAACTAGTAATACTATCGGAATTTCCTTAAACATAATGGGAATCTTTACTATATTTGCAGTTACAACTGTTATGTTGGCCCGATTTAACCGTTCTGCGAGATTCCATATTGTCAGATGTTATGTAAGTGACCACGAATTCCACGTATTTCCCAAATGTAATACCAGTATATACTCACATGGCGTTTATGTTCATCGCGCAAACGGAAACGGTGACATACAACATTACCCTTATTGGTATTACTCTTAGCTGCAGTTTTAACTTAAAACTATTAGAAATATACCACCATCTTTGAAGTCTACAACTTTCTGATCGGTTGCTTCGGCCGCTAAAGCAAACTTTCATGCTTCATCAAAAGTTAACTCTTATGTAAACATCAATTCCTTCTGAGTATACTCTTAAGAAATATCAGCAACTAGCCTATCAATGCAAGCGATCATACAAAAAAATATATATTAAACTCACTAATAATTTAATCACTTCAATTCACTTATATAGTTAATGTCTTCCTTAGTAGCTAATCACGTCTTTCGAATCGAAAACGCTCAGGTGTTTTACTGAGAGGTTGGTCAAGATCATCGTTGACGAACTCAATTAAATCGTCAAGTGATTTTTCAGAAGGCTCAGTTGGTGAACACAGCAAACAAGTCTTCACTACGCTAGATAACATTGTAGGAAACCTTTAGTACCAATACTATTATGGTTAGCAAGTACTTCTTGAACCTAGCTATGCACATGGACCAGGTATCCATTTCAGTGTCGAACAAATCGAAACATTTAGATGGCGTAATTAAATGTAGGTAATTTTCAAGACTTTTAATTAATAACAACAACAATAAAATTCAATTTTTTAACATCATTAGCAGGGACGTGCACAGGCCCCCGAGATAAAGGGGCAAACTTTTTTTCTGGGGGCTTTTTTTTTTTGGTATTTTAACCTCCATTGGTGGGACTTTAACCATTTCTGCCCCTCTTTGCACCACTTTCTTAGCCGTTATTGTCCTTTTTTGAGTTTTTTAGGCTCTACACCACCGCTCCACCGAAAAAGGGCACTTTGCCATGAGGGCAGGGGCTAGAGACCCCCCCCTGCCCCCCCCCCCCCCTGTGTGCACGTCCCTGATCATTAGCCTCGGTTGCTTAATTGTAGTTTTCGACGTAACAGCAAAGATGACTCAATAAATTCTTATGCAAATCAGAATTTGAATAACAGTAGAGTTTGCAATAAATAACTCGATAAATAATTTTATTGAGCAACTCCAGATGAGGGTGATGATGAGTAGATGAGGAGAGGGGCAATTTAGCTAGAGAAACTAAAAAAGAAACCCCAAGATCTTTCACATGCCACAATCGAGACAAGCACGAGGCACCACAGGGCCCGTCACCTAGCGAAAATGCCACCGGGCAACCAAGGTAAAAATCGAACACGGACCACCTGGACAGAAAGTCGTGATGCAATACGATTGCCCACCTTACCTTCCCTTTAGATAAATGGCAATGGCTGCCACCGAGCTTTTATTAGCGTAGTATGATCACATCACATGACAAGTGTGCATAATTAGAGAGGTTATTAGTACGGGAAAAATAGACCCAAATTGGCCAAATAAACGAAAAACTTAGTGCATTGATGAAACTTTGGTTATAACTTCGTTTTGACTGTAGAATTAAATACCCGATGAGTCCCTAAGAGTATCACTGGTGGAACACGGTTTTTAGGGGGTGGGGGAAGGGGGTCATTTACCCCCTCCCCCAAAAAACTGTGTTTTTGGCTGTAGCTCCTTAACGGTGAACAATTTTAAAGCATAATGTGAACCAAAAATGTTCAGCACACATTCTGGACAGGAAAAGTGGCATACATCTTTTACGGAAAAGTAACCATTGAAACCAAAAATCGTATTTCAAGTTTACCCCCCCCCCCCCCTTAATTTGCACTAGCCCTCCTTTTTTCAATTGGTTGTTATAGTGATATTCGATTTCAAAGTGCTCTTGCGAGCTTTCCAATACCCCGAAGAAATTGACACGTTTAGAATATTTTGAAAGGTGGGGATCTATTCTTTCCAGCAATCATAGCCAAAATTGTTTAGCTCAGAAAGGGACTGTCCTACATCTATTTAAAGGCAGGCTTGGACTGGCCATAGTGCCATTGTGCCCATGGCACAGGCGCCCTTTAGCTACCATACTTTCGGCGCCCCTTTGGTAGTCTATTTTATTCTCCTCCCCACGAAGAAAAATTAATAGTTTTGGATTCCTAGTCCAGTGATGACCTTTCCTTTCAGGCACAAATTACCTTCTCTCTTCTCTCCCTCCCCCCTTTACTTACGTTTTTCATTCATAAATTTTTTAAACTCGCTTGTCCACCCCCCCCCCCAAAAAAAAAAAAAACCTCCAAAATTTCAAAATCAGCATTACTTGAAATATAAAATGTGTATTGAAGAATGCACTCCGAAGCCAGAAATGACGACAGAATATGAAAATAAGTAATGCTTCTCGAGCTCGACCCCGGAATTTGCTTATGTTTGGGGAGCTTAGGGCGCTTCCAAAACCCCCAGAAGGTTGGCAGCACCATAACTTCATCGGAGTTTCCTGTAAAACGCATTGCGCCCCTAACTGGTCATTTCGTAAATGGCACAGGCGCTTTTTCCCACCCAGTCCGACTCTGTTTAAAGGTGAAGTAATAATAGCGCAGCGGCAAACGTATATGGTGATTTTCGATTTCAAAGTGCTCTTAAGAGCTTCTTAATAGCCCGAAATAGACATGTTTAGGATTTTCTGAAAGATGGGGACATATATTTTCCATCAATCTTAACCGAAACTTACATAGGGACCGTCTCTCGCCCTTTTTAAGGTGAAGAGATAACGCATATAGCGGCGAAAGCGTTTGGCATTTTCTTGCGAGCATACATGATTAGGATTTCCTGAAAGGTGGGGATCTATTCTTTCCATTAATTCTAACCGAAATTGCTTAGCTTATACGCAAATACAAATATGAGCATTAAAATTATTCGAATCGGTGCTTTTCACTACTGGTGAAAACGCCCAAATTCTCCACTTTGATGAAGTTGACAGCTGGTCAGTGAGAGTGACAATGGAGACACTACAATTTATGATTAATATTGATTTTATGGCATTTATATTTGTTGTTACGTGTAGAATGCATTTTTTGTCATAAAACCTGCCAAATCTCTTCTAGAGATGGCTCTACCGTCTTGAAAATAGTTTCATTCGATTCAACTAGCAGAAAAACATAAAAAACGGAACCCCATATGACCTAAATAATAACACATTGATTTTTTCGTCCCCCCCCCCCCCCGGAAAAAAACATGTTCCACCATTGTTTCTATTAGTGACTCATCGGATATTTAATTCTACAGTCAAAACGAAGTTATAACCAAAGTTTCTTCATCGCACTAATGTTTACATTTATTGTTCTTATTTTACCTGTACTGTGTTCTAAGTGCTCTTGAGAGCTTTCTAATAGCCCGAAATGGATATGCTTAGGATTTTCTGAAAGGCGAAGATCAATTTTTTCGATAAATCCTAACCGGAATTATTTAATTTAGATAGTGACAGTCTTACCCCCATTTAAGGGTGAAGAGATAATGGCATAGTGGCGAAACCATTTGGTAATTTTCGAATTCAAAGTGTACTTGCGAGCCCTCTAATAATCCGAAAGGGACATGCTTAGGATATTCTGAATGGTGGGAATCTATTCTTTCCATCAATCCTAACCACATTTTTTAAAACTTATGTAGGGACCGTCCTACGCCCTGTAAAGCTGAAGATGTAATGGCATAGCGGCGAAAGCGTTTGTTGATTTTCGAATTCAAAGTGCTCTTGCGAGCCTTGTAATAGCCTGAAATAGACATGCTTAGAATATTCTGAAAGGTGGGAATATATTCTTTCCATCAATCCTAACCGAAACTGTTTAGCTTATATAGGGACCGTCCTATACCTGTTTAACGGTGTAGCTATCATTGGTTTAGCGCCTAGTTTAAATTTCAAAGTATCATTTTAATGCTCATATTTTGTATTTGCGTATATATAAGCTAAACAATTTCGGTTAGGATTAATGGAAAGAATAGATCCCCACCTTTCAGAACATCTTAAATGGACATTTCGGGCTATTAGAGGGCTCACGAGAGCACTTCGAATTCGAAAATGACGATACGCTTTCTCCACTATGCTAGTATCTCTTCACCTTAAAAAGGGCAAGAGACGGTCCCTATGTAAGTTTTGGTTAAGATTGATGGAAAAAATATTTCCCCATCTTTCAGAAAATCCTTAACATGTCTATTTCGGGCTATTAGAAAGCTCTCAAGAGCTTTGAAATAGAGAATCACCATATACGTTTGCCGCTGCACTACTATTACTTCACCTTTAAATAGGTGCTGGACGGTCCCTATCTTAGCTAAACAATTTTGGCTATGATTGTTGGAAAGAATAGATCCCATCTTTCAAAATATTCTAAACATGTCAATTTGGGGCTATTAGAAAGCTCGCAAGAGCACTTTGAAACATAAGATCACTATACCAAGTAATTGAGAAAAGGAGGGCTGGTGCAAATTAAGAGGGGAGAGTAAACTTGAAATACGATTTTGGGTTTCAATGGTTACTTTTACGTAAAAGACGTATACCACTTTTCCTGTCCAGAATTGTGTGCCGAACATTTTTGCTTCACATTATGCTTTTGAATTGTTGACCGTTACGGAGTTACAACCAAAAAACAGTTTTTTTTGGGGGGGGGGGGGACATGTCCACCGTTGCTACTCTTAGGGACTCATCAGATATTTAATTCTACAGTCAAAACGAAGTTATAACCAAAGTTTCATCAGAGCACTAATTTTTTCATTTATTTTTCCTACTTTACCCGTACTAGGTGGTACAAATTAAAGGTGCCTTTTCACCTTTTCAACTCCCAGATGTAGCACTGTAGAATCGTAGACCAATATAAAGAAAATAGGGCTGTAAATTAAAAAAAGGAACAACACTTCGTAGCAGCGCCCACGAACTTTCATAACTAAAAGAAGATCACGTGAGCCACATCACCGTATGGATGACGGAGAATCTGGAACGTGGATGCTGTGCCTACAATATGGGCAACGCTATTGAAATGGTGAACCGGCACCTTTAAGGCACCATCTACGTACAGGGTGTGAACATTAGCAATCTACGGCCACTACAACCCCCCCCCCCCACCCCTCACCCCATCAATCCGTCTTCTTTCCCGACCATGGACAGGGTAAAGTCTCAGTTCTTTTCTTAATACCGAACTATTTTTTAAATAAACATTTAAACTTTTTACCATTCAATCTGAAAAAGACAAGCTAGCAACACCATCACTGTCATTTTCCTTCTCTGTTCTTTTGTTTTCGAGTGCTTGCTCAATCCTTGCTAAAAGATTTTATAAGACAGTCCCAACAAAATCTCAAGCATAGTTGCAGTCTGTTAAAATCAACTTTTCTTGGAAAACTGCACTTCACGATACTGTGATGACACTTGACACCATCCAAGGGTACATAAAAAAGAAGTAATTGTGGAGCCAGAGCTCTCCCGAATAAATCTTCAAAACAAAATGTCGGCGCTTTTTTAGACTGGCGGCCCTATTCTGGCAAAATATTTATAGTTTCGCTAATATGTGATCGATTTTAAATTTGTATATGTCAAAATGAAAAATGGCATCTAAATATGGCCATATGGTTCAGTTTGCAAACTGCAATAGTTTGTACTGAAAATTATAAAGAAACATTTTCTAGGGTTCCAAAATAGAGTTTCTACCAACCGTACTCCTAAACCACTGCAGGAAACGTGATGTGAACCTTAATAGTAACTAGGGTAGCCCCCCATATATGGCCAGTTTTATACAGCATTGTTGTGATTTACCGTTTATGACAACTGCATATGACAATTATTGTTGAAGGTCATAATTACAAACGGTTATCAACATTGAGCACCACCGTTAGCAGTCGCCCAAGCCACCGAGATTCCCACATTATCAAGATTCCCACTGAGGAATTCAATAGAATAAGGATTATCGAGATTCCCACTGGGGAATTCAATAGAATAAGGATTATCGAGATTCCCACTGCGGACACACAAACAAACAAAAAATACGATCTTAGTAATACAGGGTGATCAGTTTAAGTTGTGACCCAGCTTGATACTAAACTACTACTGAATGATGTGTTATGAGACCCGGGTGATGTAATAAAGCTAAGAGGGGCCATTGATTGGACAAGAAATGACCTTGCCAAATGTTATCAAGGTAATTCAACTGCAAACCTTTTAAATATGCATCACACACTATGGGTATAAATTAGGAATATGTAGGGAACAAAGAGCCATTACCAATGCAAAAACAACAGAACGAAAATCGGACCAGATTTGCAGGACCTATGACGTACGTAAAATGGCTACTTTCGACCCCTGAATGGCGTTCCATTCAAACACACCGTCGTTTAGGGAAGCATAGCGTTCCAATACACAGAACGACAGTCGTACGGGAATGGATATCAAACACCTTGGGCAACCGTGTATTGGTTATGGTGGAATGGTTCCAGGACCGGCTAGGACGATCTGTCACCGCTAAACTTCTTTTGTGGGGGCACCTCAAATCCGTAGTATACGCCACTCCACCCGACCGCTTTTAAAATAGCGGTTTTGAGAGAGAGGCTCTTCTTTGCCTGTCAGAGCGTTGATGCACAGATGTTAGAAACTATGCACAACATCGTTAATCGTCTACAGGCTTGCATTGTTGCAGAGGGAGCACATGGAGTACACGTTGCACAGATACCTGCGGTAACTCTTAAAGGGACACAAGGCCTTCCGGCTTTCATGTGTAATTCATTCCATTTTATGATTTGGAAGCTGAAATGTTTGTTCATTGTTTATTTCTCGCGGCCAAAGGTGACAAAAAAGGTTTTGAGGAAGGGACATGTTTTCCCTACCTACCAAAAGCAATGAAAAATGGAAAGAAATAACTCCTTCATTACATTTAGTTCACTTCACATCAGTGGCGGTCTCAACGTCTCAATTAAGGGGTTAACTAAAGTAGTGGTTCTCCCACCCCACCCCTCCCCCCTCCCCCGAAAAAAAAATAAAATGGTCCATCACAAACAACGGCAGCATTTCAAGGGACATCGACTAGCGGTAGCGCGTTGCTTCCCTGCACGACTATGTGTTGAAAGGCGATGCTTCCTTGCACGACGGAGAGTTTGAATGAAATGCCATTCAGGGGTTGAAAATAGCCATTTTACGTGCGCCATAGGTCCTGCAAATCTGGTCTGATTTTCGTTCTGTTTTTTGCATTGGTAATGTTTCTTTGTTCCCTACATATTCCTAATTTATACTCATTGTGTGTGATGCATATTTTAAGAAGTTAGCAGTTGAATGACCTTGATAACGTTTGGCAAGTCATCCATTTCTTGTCCAATCAATGACCCCTCTTGGCCTCATCGCATAACCCGGGTCACATAACATATCGTTCAGTAGTACTTTAGCTATCAAGCAGGGTCACAACATAACTAATCACTATGTATAGATTAACCCTAGCTCAGTTACCTTTATTTTGACATATCGTAAAGTAAAATCCGTCAAGTGATTCCGGATATAAACACTGGAACTGAAACGTGTAAACGTGATGATGATGATGGAACAGCTCTTTTGTAACAGGGAGCGGTCAATACTGCTGACCCAGACAAGCCATACTAATCCCTCCCCCTCCTCTTCCACCATCCAACCAAGATTTTACTCCTCTCTTCACCTAAGAGCCAGCGAATTGCCTCCTCCCCCTTCCCTTCCCACCAGTCTGTCTTCTCTTTCCCACAAATCCTCCAGACCCCAATTTCCAACCATCACATGCTCCAGGGACTCATCCCTCCCTTCATAGTCTCTATAGGTGACATCATCATCAACCCCACTCCCCTGCTCTCCATGCAACTTCCATCGTCTCCAAATCAGCCAGCAAAGGTCCTAAACAGGAGCATGCTCTCCCTGACACCCCCCCCCCCCTAGCCTTTCCCCATCCATCTTTCATATTCTCTTCCCTGTAACTCCAAGCTGTAGACCTCACACACACTTGAGGGCCACATCACACACACTCACAAACTTCAGGGCCAACCGCCTCGCATGATCGACCTATCCTGACCCACATCTCCAGGTGATGTACTCGATCACAATCCATACAGTCACATCTACCGGGAGCTTCCGAACCCTCCTGTCAAAATCTAGTTTAGCTACTATTTCCCTTGTCTCGAAGCCATACCACCTCTTTTCCCCTTCACCACCTCTTTTGCTGTAAATCGGTTTGCTCCCAAGGCCCACCTAGCAAATTTCTACTAAAACCCCTCATGCATACTCTCTCGCATCACCTGAACCTCCCCCCCCCCCCAACAAAGGTGACTGACCCAGGACCACACCCCTTCCACAATATTGAAACCAACTCGCACCTGTTGTTGTACCAACTCACATTTTCCACAGAGCCAATTTTTCTATCATCTCATTCACCTTCCCTGTTTTTCCTATCACATTTTTTCCCATTCATCCAGCAATTCCCACAAACACACAATGTAACATCGAGATACACATACTCCAGCACCCTGTTCATCCAAGTTTTTTACCATCATCATCATCATCCAATCTTCTGATTTCCGATCCCAACTCTCTCTTTTCAAACATCATGAGCCACGACTTCTCACTACTAAACTCTGCCCCATTTCAGCCCCCTCCCCCATACAGCGCACACCTCCAGGAGCTGTTCCAGCCTCCCCCCTCTCCCCAATCAAAACTCTGTTTCGTCTGCAAACATCAAGACATGTGCCTTAACGTCTTTGTTCCTCTTTCCATCACGTAAACCTTCAACCCCGTCTCCACAAGGTTCTACTCTAGATCCCTCAGACACTCCATGAACAGGAGGGGGATGGGGGAGGCAACCCTGCCAAAGTTCCCTCCTGCACTCAACCCAGTCCGACTTCACCCCATCCCACTTCACCCTAAAGCAAGTCCCCGAGTTGACCTTCTTAATCAGCTTAATAAGCCCTCCTCCAGCCCAGACTTCCTCAGGGCCTCTCACAGCAGACTCCATCGAATGCCATCATTAACTCTAACAATGTCTAGAAAAGTAATTTACACGCGCCTACCTTCTGTCCGTGCCCTTCAACAGCCTGTGTAATGATGAACACATTGTCCTCCAGCTTCCGTCCCCTCCTAAACCCACTCCAGCCAAACCAGACGTAATTCAAATCTATGTCCCAGCCTCCCTTCACATTTAGCCCCATTTCTTTAATCCACCGTCCCAAGAAGATAGTTTATGGCCGACCTGTATGTCCCTTTCTCCCATGTGCACCAATAATGAACGATTTGTGCTGGTAGGTCGGATTGATCATATGATGCTGCATATTGCTATATTATGACTTAATGAATGTTGGCTAACCATAAGTATCAACAAAAACCAAAAGCTTCATTCACTAACTGCTTTGGAGTTGTCTACAGTTATTGTAGAAAGCCACAACGCTTTTCTTATGATATTTAGACTAGCGAAATCATATCACCAACACCCAACTGTTGGTGAAAGCTTTGTGTCGTGTTGTTCAGCTGCACACCTTCGGACTCTCCTGTCAAGCTCAAATGTCATAATGTCATACAAGCAGTACCTTCCTAAAGCACCGAACAGAACGAACCAAACGCACCACTGTTGGTGACATTTCAGCTCATTTCCTATTACAGCCGTGTTGATTTGGCTTGCTTACGTCAACCAACGTCAGCGATTAGTCTGTTTCCGGCAATCGCGCATGCTCAAAAGCTCCACCACTGGCAATCACCCACAACCACCTCCCCGAGATGGTTTACAATTTAGCATTGCTCGCGCCTGGTCACATCCATTAGCCTAGCCTTGTCCAATCAATTAGCCATGTCTGGTCACGTTAAAGGTATGACGTAACGAGTGCTCTGTTGAGCTTGTTGATTTTGCTGAGCTGTGATTGCAGTTTCGGAAGGTACTAAATGGCTGACGCAACATCACTACGCACGCGTGACGTCAAGTTTGGAGCCAAACTGTCTCTAACAGTGGTGCGTTTTGTTTGCGCTGTTCGGTCGTTTAAGAACTGATTGACGAAATAAGAACTGACACTGTCATTTTCCCAGTCTTTAAAATGACACTTATATCACTTTACGAGAATTGATTGAGAGACATACTGTAGCAGTATAACATGCAGGACAAAACACATAAATGCGTCAGAAACTCTTGTGCAAAGAACATTTGCGTACTTGTTCTGGAAACGTTGGTGACTCCACACGTTTTTCATATCATAGTTTTGACGACGATGCATTGCTTTTGACTAAGGTATTTAAACTAATCCAAAAGAAATGCTGCAACAAACTAAGACTTTTCAAGGTTCTGTCTCACAGAAATGTCAAAAGGCAGCATCTCCCCAAAATAAAACTTGTGAAAGATTCACGCCAAGCTTTTAGACCGTTTAAAGTCGTGATATCAACTGTCAAGCTTTTTCATCACCAAGTTAATCGCTCCGTCGCTCTCAATTTCAAACACATTCCAGCTTGCAACATGGGGGTGGTACTGGAATGGCATGAGTGGGCACGTAAGTAACAAAAGTTTTTTATTTTTTATTTTAACCGTCGTTAGTATTGTCAGTGGTGTACGTTATTGCCACGGTAAAAAAATAAATAAGGATGCAAACCCATTTATGTTGCCTTTCGGACTTATATGTCACACTGCCTGAGTGGGGAATCGAAATGACGACCTTTGAAATGAAAGGCCGAAGTCCTACTACAGAGCCATACTGATACGGCCTTACATGCATACAGGTGTGCGTGCTAAATGCTGCCTATGGATGTTTCCTTTTTAATTCGACGTGTCACACGATGAATTAGTGTGGTTGTGCCGAAAATATGGCTAAACGGATTTCACGTCACACACATCTTCTCAAAAACCAGAAACATTTGTTCAGTTATGTCCCGAGGAACTTAAAGTAGAGATGCGGGTGAGTTGCAGTGCAGAAGGATAAAAGGTATTATGCTCTATAGAATACAGGTTTGCGATTTGGACTTGGGTAACCCCTAACGAGGTCTATCAACGAAAAAACGGTGTCCGATAGTACACATCTATGAATGACGACAGCCCGACGTCAGCGCAAAGGTGTGCCCTAATACGAAAAATTGCAATGGTAACGGCGTGTAACTGCGCATTTCGGCAAGTCATCTCTTCAATATTGCAGTCGGTTAGAGACTATACGTAGACATCGAGGTGGCTCCTCTCTTATCGCAAAGAACAATACAAAGTGAGTCGTCACTTACCTTTGGCGGTAATCTGGATGGTACACCGAATTTTTATGCTGGAATCTGGATGGTACATTGAATGCCAGGCGCGCGTAAGACTTTGCTGTTAATCATTGCGCTATAGCCTCGCTGCTTTTCGGGTGCGATATATTACAGTATTTTATTACGCTTATTTGTGGTGTTGTTTCTTACTGAACGAGTTAGAAAAGTGAATGATGCTCTGTTTTTACAGTGGCGGACTGGCCAGGGAGGGGAGAGCGGGATATTCCTCCTTGCCTCTGAATCTCAGATTTGTTTTAAATATTCCAACGATTGTTATAAATAATCTTTATACATAAAAAAAATTAAGTAGTAAAGCTTAACAGAAACTGGCCACATGAAATTGCAGTCTTATATTCAATGTGGACTTGTCACAATCTTCGTGTGATTATTTTAAGTTTTGTTAATACACCTAAAAAGTGTAAATAAATTTAAAGTAGTCAACCTCACGTATGCTCAGCGCAATACAATTTGTCTTAGCCAACTTCCCCCTGCCCACCACCTCTACATTAACTGGTGAATTTACTGAAAATATGGTGACGAAGATTTTAAAAAATGTAAAAGCCTGATGTACAAGAACAAAGGGGACGGGAAACTGTAAAACAACGAACTTTTCTGTTTTTTGTATTTTGTAAGAAAACCAATATCAGCGTCCGATGAAAACTTAGCAGGTCAGTGATTGCATCGTCGCACACAGGATTCTGGCTCATTTGCCATATCGTAGTAGCAAAAGTTGCGAGACAATTTTTTTTTAATATAATGTGCAATATAGTCACGATATTGTTTAGTACACCACGCAGATTTTTTTTAATAGTATCCTGTTGGTATGTCTGCCGTTCCAACTGTATACGTCAATGCCCTTTTTTTTATTCTACCATAAGACACGTCGAATTACTAATGCAGTGTTAGTGCATTTTGTTTGAATTCGACGTGTCACACGTCGAATTAATGTGCTTGTGCCCAAAAAAGGGCTAAACGGAATTCACGTTAGCCGCATCACCTCAAAAACCAGACACATTTGTTCAATTATGATCCGAGGAACTTAAAGTAGAGATGTGGGTGAGTTGCAGTGTAGAAGCTCAAAATATATTATGCTCTACAAATAGTCCACTAGTCTTGCTGAGGGTGGTTCTGTGACCATTTCGAGAATCATTCAAGTGGATCATGTATGTAACCTGTCCAATATCAAAATGCACTAGGGTGACAACCTGTCCACGTGGGCATTTGGCCGTCATTTTGGAAAATGGCCGCCAAAAAACGGATTTTTCCAAATAACGCCGTAAATGTAAATATTTTAAAAGGACAATGTGAAGCAAAGTTGCAGAAAAAGTAATTTTATAGATGCTACAGCTATTTTTTAAAGTAAAATATCGATTTCCGCTGTACTACATGCATTTTCACCACTTTTACGTTACTAGGACATCTTCAAAAGCCTTATAGCTCGGCCCCTGTTTAAGTTACCTTAATTTTTTGGACCTTGCTGAAAAGAACACATTTCAGCCTTTCCATCTAGCCTATAGTTGTAGCGAGCTAAGTTAATTAGATAACAGAAGTACTTTGAAGTAGTTAAACATTAATGCTGGACAGGTTAACTAACGCCTAACTTTGTTGATTGTATTTCTAAGCGATTATAGAAACAGCATTCCTTACGTAATTATTATCGTATTTATTTACGTAACTTTATTATCGTAGTATATAGGATATATAATAATATATAATTATATTAATAATAATGATATATACTTTAAAATAACGCAATATTGTTATGAATTATCACATAATAATTCACAATTTTTTTTATTCTCACATAATGAAACTGACAACATGGATCATCAATTGAATCCTATTAATCTAACAAATCTGCAAAATACCGGTGAAAGTGTAACGTCAACAAAAAAACGGCTGCCAGCGCATCAGCGACGCTGCAGAACTTTGCGAAGATCATGTTCTTGCGCTATTAAAAAACGTTCCAGGAGATCCCTTCGTTTATCATATGAACAATAATTGTTATAAATTATACACTCGTAAAGCACAGCTAGAGAAGATTCCCAACACAAATCGAAGGAAGATCGAAGACGATGTCAATCAATCTACAAGATGCTGGAAGTAGTACCAGCTACATACCCTGCTCTACGCGGTCAGGTGTGTCTGCTTGGACTCATCCGAGTCAAAAAGAGCCGAATAGATAAAAAATATGTGTTATATGCGGACAAATGGAGTCCTCTGGCTAACGAGAAAAGTACAGAATTTGTGTGGAAGGCAGAGCATCAAAACTTTTAATGGTAGCTAAGAACTCTCCGGACGAAGCCTAAACAAGAATTTCTGATGTGACAGATGTGAAAAGTTTATTTGCAGCTGACCTATATTGTCATGTAGGGTGTATTAGTAGTTACCTTCTTCGATATGATCGATAAGTAACCCGAACTGAAACAAAATATTTGCTGAACTCTTTGAGGAAATGAAACCTCAATTAAAGAGCGGCGTCCCCATTGTTTTATCGGATGTTACAGAGAAAATTAACGACAGATCAAGTGATGAAAAAGTTAAAATTAGAGCTGTTAAATCCCAACTAGAAAAGACATTTGGTGAAGAGATTAAAATTTTCTAGTCCTGTTGAAGCCACTAAATCAGAAATGGCATTTGATTCTTCTGTATCGGTTGAAGATGTTACTGAGAAACTTAGATCAACAGACATCATAAAGGAATGTTCAGTTATTGAAAAAAACATTTTTGGAAGTTGATTTTGATCTGGATGAGAGATTCTGTGAAGATCAAGACTTGCAGTCATCTTGGGAGGCAACGGAAATACCAAAACTTTTTTTTACATTCTTTTCAGGACTTTTTAACATCCCACCTTTCCAGATACATCAACACATACTTGAACATTGGAAACGATGTTTCTGGAGGAAATGTTTTAAAAAAAAAGACAAAATACCGCCTAAACATATGCAACCTTTTCCAAATCTGTTAGATTAGCAATTCTTGTGTAGACTTCGTCCTGAAAGTTCTTGGCTGCCATTAAACGTTTTGATGCTCTGCCTTCTCACAAATTCTGTACTTTTCTCGTTAGCCAGAGGACTCCATTTGTCCGCATATAACACTTATTTTTTACCTCTTCGGCTCTTTTTTACTCGAGAGAGTCCAAGCAGGCACACCTGACCGCATAGAGCAAGGTGTGTAGCTAGTACTACTTCCAGCATCTTCTAGATTGACATTGTCTTCATCTTCCTTCGTTTTGTGCTGGAAATCTTCTCTAGCTGTGCTTTATGAGTATATAATTTGTAACAATTATTGTTCATATGATAAACGAAGAGATCACCTGGAATGTATTTTAATAGCGCAAGAACATGATCTTCGCGAAGTTCTGCAGCGTCTCTGATGTGCTGGCAGCCGTTTTTTGTTGAAGTTACACTTTCACCGGTATTTTGCTGACATATAATAGATAAATCAACAAATCTCCTTGCTGGGAAGATCTTTTTAGATTAATAGGATTCAATTGATGATCCATCTTGCCATTTTCACATGTGAGAATAAAAAATAATTGCGAATTATTATTATGTAAATAATTCATAACAATATTCCGTTATTTTCAACTATATATTACTATAATTAATATAATTATATATTATTATCTATCCTATATATTAAGATAAAGTTTTGCAATAAATTATGTAAGGAAAGCTGTTTCTATAACCGCCTATACAATCAACAAAGTGGGGCGTTAGTTAACCTGGCCAGTATTAATGTTTATCTACTTCAAAGTACTTCTGTTATCTGTCTAATTAACTTAGCTCGCTACAGCTAGGCTAGATGGAAAGGCTGAAATGTGTTCTTTTCAGCAAGGTCCAAAAAATTAAGATAACTTAAACAGGGGCCGAGCTATAGGCTTTTGAAGATGTCCTAGTAACGTAAAAGTGGTGAAAATGCATGTAATACAGCAGAAATCGATATTTTACTTAAAAAAAAACTATTCTATTACTATTAATTTTTTCAGGAAAAGTCATTCTTGGGAACTTGTTTAAAATTAATTTTTCTACAACTTTACTTCACATTGTCCTTTTAAAATATTTATATTTACAGCGTTATTTGGAAAAACCCGTTATTTGGCGACCATTTTCCAATATGGCGGCCAAATGCCCACGTGGACAGGTTATCACCCTAGTGAATTTTGATATTGGATACGTCAGCTACATGATCCACTTGAGTGATTCTCCATACATTGAAATGGTCACCGAACCACCCTCAGCAACTAGTTAAGAATATAGTTTCGACATTGAATTTTGCTAATCTCTAAAGAGTTCTTTCAATACGAAACCGTCGTCCATAGTACACGAAATGTTATGACGTCAGCGTTCCACGTGTGTCCTTCGCAAATTTTAGCGAAAAATGGTAGTGGCGGTGTTGAAAAACTTCGGGGTAATGTGGGTCGAGGGTCGGTTACAGGCTATACACGGAAAACGCTCGATAAACGTCGGGATCATTCGGTTTTGTGACGTCATCACTTTTATATTAATTAAAACAAAATTGTATCATAATATTAATTTGCATTAGAGAAAAATTTAATTATTTACAGCGTCATTTTAAGAAATTTCGTTTTCGACGATGATGAACGTGCATGTGCGTCACAATACCAAGTTATCACGTGGGGGGAGGTGGGGTTGGAGGCGAAACTGCGTTGTACGTGTAGTAGGCGGGAGGGAGGGAGAATAATCAGCGCCAACTGTTATGAACTATAGCGGAACAATCTACATACTTATTTTTGCGGGAGTTGAGGCAGAGGAGAGAATAGAATAGAATAGACGTTGTCGGCCAATAAGCTTAGAGCTTTTTGAAGGCCCAAGCGGGAGATGTTAACTGAAAGGAACCACCATTGTCAGTGTTTTTTTGTCGCAGGAAGGAGGAAACCGGAGTACCCGGAGGAAACCCTTGTACAACGGGCGGGAAACAACCGGAGAAAAACCCGTACATATACACTTCCCTTCACCATGATCGAACTTGGGTCTGTAAGTAGCCAGAGATGTACAGCTGGCACAAGACGCGTATCTGACGCCCCTGTGCTCGGAGCTAGACCCGTGCAACCATAGACGAATTCGAGAAGGATGCAAGAAGTACATCTAGCAAAGGTATGTCGTATTGATGAAAAATATTTGGTGTTAAAAAAAACCACGATTTGAAAAGCGCATTTGTAGATGAAAAAGCCGGTGCTCAGCAATCGTGACAGCCGATGAGAACATCTCGCATTTCGTATCTTTCTACAACATTAAAACATATGGCGTGTTAATTCAATTTATATATCTGCGTACACTTTCTGTATATATCTGTATACACCTTCATTCAGCAGAAATTCGAGAAAAGGTGTTAGAAGAGCGGAAATTTCGATTTCATCTTGGGCCTGTTTTCGCCGGTCAAGGTTCAGTTTATGACCACGAAAAAAAACACCAAAAAAAAACACTTGGACAGCGGCGAGGGAAACTGGGAATTCGTCAACGTTTATATTCGTCAGCGACTTAAATATCACTAAATTGCGTATAAGACTGGCGTGCTAGGGGAAGGGGGTATTTTTTTTAAAAACTTGATTGTTCTAAAAAAAAAACTGGATCTGCAGTAAATCCAGCATATAACAAAGCTTAATGCACGGTAGTGACGTCACGCTAACACATCCCCATGCTAAATGCGTAGTAGTTATATTAATAAACAAAAACGGAACGTTAAATGTTTAGAGTAAGGGTCTAAAAGTCAAAACCTAGAAGGAACACGGACAAGCTTTGACAGTAAGGGTCTAGGTATAAAATTTTGTAAGAGGCTGGTAAGCATTAGACCCTTACTACCCGGTGGTTAGCTTAGGTCTACTCTATTCGGACAGAATGTGTATGAACGGTTGTATCAGGTTTCTTTGTTCTTAGAATATTGTTATAGAACTTTAAGAACACAATTTTCTTGTGAAGTATGGCATTTTGTCTTTTGATGCTTTAGAAGTTTTTATTATATTTCGTAGATTTACGGTGGAGGATAACCAGTAATGCTCTCTGCTGAGAATACCCTACCATGTTACTAAATGGACAAATAGTTTTCAACATAAAACAAAACAGCAAACGTATACCAACCACTGGATCATCACATGGGTCTTTGTAGGAAGATTTCCAGTTTTTCGTCAAAATGTATTTATTTCTGACCACCGGGTAGTAAGGGTCTAATGCTTACCAGCCTCTTACAAAATTTTATACCTAGACCCTTACTGTCAAAGCTTGTCCGTGTTCCTTCTAGGTTTTGACTTTTAGACCCTTACTCTAAACATTTAACGTTCCGTTTTTGTTTATTAATTCGTGTTACTTTTAGAATTGCAGCTAAACTGTAAAACAGTGCAGTTATCGGTCCAAATTGAAAGTTTAACACAGAAACCCTAGGCTGACTCTTACTAACGCTGTTAATAATTGAAACAAATCCTTTAATCTTCAGTCTTGCAGCTGGCGTTTGCAAATTGTCATTGTTGCATAATAACAATGTTTAAAACAATGTAAAACAATCAATCTGGTCGTTTAGAGCTCCATAACCCCTGAACCACTTGACCAATTAGAAAATGCCTTATGGAAAGGGCACATCTACAGAGCAATACCTGTAAAATGAGCTAAGAACCAGATTCATAGGACAAATGGTTTGACCTGTAGAGAGAACAGACGAAAGTATCCCCAGAACAACAACAACAAGAAGCAGAACAAGAAGTTGTCTATTTGGCCCCTCTCTGTATCTCGGGTTTGGCTGGACCGAATTTCACAATTTTTGGACTGTAGAGAGGCCTTGACTAGTCGAGGCTGGATTCCAAATTTGGTTTTAAAATGTTGACTTTTGACGGCGTTATAAGCTCTCAAAGTTAAGAGTTTAACACAGAGACCCTAGGCTGACCCTTACTAACACTGGCTATCGCCAGTGTTAATACGGGTAATGTGAAAACCCACACACGTCACAGTGGGTTAATTTTGATAACCCACACTTGTTTGATAATCTAACACTTTTACGGGGGTCTACACAACTCCTGCTCCACCATGTGACATACGACCCGACTTTTCAAAATTACCGTACACAACTCAAAAACTATAGGAAAGCAGATTTTGAAAACATTAGTCACGATCTCTGCCAGATCAATTGGCACACCGTCTTTTCAGATGCTTCACACACGGAAGACTGTATGGTGAATTTGAAAATGTTGTTATGTCTATTATTAACAAACATACTCCAATCATCGGGCACACACCTACAACCCAGAAAAAAGACAATCATGTCAACAAATGCTCCCTCACAGTAAGACGAGCAAAGAAAGCTGCATGGGATAATTTTGCTGCCAACCACACTGACGACAATTACAACGCCTATAAAGTCAAAAGGAATGAGTGTGTTTGTAAAATTAGGCAACTAAAGACTGAGCGCAACACTGAAATTCTACGGAAATGCAAAACCAACCCCAAACTACTTCATAAAGAAATCAGTGATCGACGTTAAATTAAAACTGAAGTAATAAGGGTTAGAGATGAGAGCAGCTCGCTTACCGAAACAGCAAACAACACAGCGAACGTTTTGGCAGCAAATTTCTCCAGTGTTTTTACCAGAGACGATGATACCATCCCCACCTCTGATGGTGCAAATCACATTGTAGAAAGAACTGGAGCCTTTGTTGTCACACGTGAAAAAATTAAGTGTAAACTACAAAAATTGGACGATACCAAAGCGATGGGTAGCGACAACATACCTGCTATTATTTTAAACAGGTGTGCTGATGAGTTTAGTGTGCCACTTGAAATTATCTTTAACAAGTCCTTACAAGAGGGTTCACTCCCCCAAGTGTGGAAAAGTGCCACAGTCACTCCAATTTTCAAAAAAGGAGACAAATCCGACCCACTAAACTATCGACCAATAAGTGTCACGCCCATTATTGCAAAAGTGTTGGAAAGTGTTGTTTTAGAGGAGGTGCAGGCGCATTTGGATAGGTCAGGTTGGAAAGATACCAATCAGCACGGCTTTGTTAAATGCAGGTCTACTACCACAAATTTTTTAAATGCCTTTTATAATGTAGTTGATAATATTGACAACAAAACACCTGTTGATATCATCTGTGTTGATTTTGAAAAGGCATTTGACACTGTTAGTCACAACTTGTTACTTCACAAGCTCCAGCAGTTTGGGATATCTGGCATGTTGCATGGCTGGATATGTGATTATCTCCATGGTAGAAGATTTCAGGTGAGAGTTGAAAACGCTACATCAGAGTGGTGGCCAGTGCTTAGCGGTGTTCCGCAGGGCTCTGTACTTTCTCCACTTCTGTTCTCTTTGTATGTAGCCGATATCCCAGTCGGTGTGTACACAAAGAAACCCAAATATGCTGATGATCTCAAACTTATCTGTCCATTACGTAGCACGGATGCACAGGCTGGAATCCAGTATGATCTTGACCAGCTTGTCGAGTGGGTAACAATGTGGAAACTACGTATTAATTACGAGAAATGTAAGGTGGTTCACTGTGGATACCAGAATCCTCATTACCTTTACAATCTTGGTGGTCACGTCATCCAGACCTCTGACCAAGAAAAAGATCTTGGTGTCATTGTGGACAACGAGTTCAAATGGTCAACTCAGTGTGCAGCTGTGGCAAAAAAGGCGAATCAAAGGCTTGGACGGTTACGCAGAACATTTAAATGTATTCCTGCAGACGCATTCAGTGTTGTCTACAAAACGTACGTTAGGCCAATCCTCGAATATGGCAATATTCTGTGGTCTCCGTACCTCATGAAAGATATTAATATTCTAGAAAGAATTCCAAGAAGAGCTACTCGGCTGGTCCCTACGTATAGTGAATTCTCATATCCAGAACGGCTTACTAAACTGCGCCTGCCATCTTTGGAAAAGAGAAGGAAAAGGGGTGACCTTATCGCAGTGTACAAGATTCTTCATAACTTATACGACATACCCAAAGACCAGTTTTGGACCCTGCGTGAAGACAATCGGAGAGGCCACAGTTTCACCATTTACAAGCAACGTACTAGATTACGACTTGCCAGTACCTTCTTTTCACATAGAGTGATCAATGACTGGAACAGGTTGCCTATGAGTGTAGTCAATGCCACCAGCCTGAACTCTTTCAAAAATCAACTTGATAATTGGTCTGGTATTAACTTGTTCTTGTAATCCGAGGTGAACTTATGAGCTACAGGCTCCACTGTTCACTATTTCTTTATAACTTTATAACTTTATTCAACCAGCACAACTCATTACAACTAGCATAAACAGGCACATTTTCTGCGACAATTTTCTTTCTAGCCTAACACGAAAAAAAAAAAAAAAAAATTTGCGTACTATGGTAGGCCCCCAACCACGGAGGGCCCAACCCAGCAACCTTTCGTTCCAACGGTACGAAAACTAGGCTACTGACACTTTGAAATACACCTAAAAACATACGAGATCATGCGAATAGCCATTTTATACACTCATCTGATCTGTAAAAAAATACAGTTTTACCTTAAAACACAAACATCGGTATTATGGAACGTCTCTCCCCTTCGGTCGGCCTTCATACACAGGAAGCTTTCAACCCCGTTTCCAACCCGGAACTTCCGTTCAGGAATTTACATAAGTCGCATGTAAATATTCGTAAATCATTATGATTCACAAATAAAATTTACAGACAAGTCTTTAAAAAACTCGAATAAAACGATAAGATAGCTTGACGTCACACCTTAGTGTTAAAATACATATCCGTGAATCATAGGCGATTTAACGGCTATTATTGCTCTCGAGCTCGAAACGGCTAGTCCAATAATCTCGGGGCCTTAGAGAAAAACTCGCGCACTCGTGTTTCCCTCCACCCCCTCGATATTAGACTAGCTGTTTCTTGCTCGCGAGCAATTATAGCCGTAAATCGCCTATGATTCACGGATATCTATTACTTAAACAAAAGCTATCTTCATGGTGTGACATTTTCGTGTGTTATTTTATCATCGGTTAATACAAAAAAAAAGAGCAAATAAATTTAAAGTAATCAACCTTACGTACCCACAATGCAGAACAACCCCCCCCCCCCCCCCCAATTAATGCTGGATTTACTGCAAATTAAGGTGTTAGTAGATTTAAAAAGTGTGAAAGTCTGATGAAAAAGAACGAAGAGGACGGGAAGCTGTAAAGCAACGAAACTTTCAGGTTTTTTTTTTTGTAACAAGAATAATAGCGTCAGATGAGAACTCCTTATCTGGTCGTTTCTTACATGATCACATGATCGCTCATTTGGCGTATTGTAGTAGCAAAAGTTAGGAGACGGGTTTTTTATCTTTATAATAATATCGGAGACCGGCTAAAAGGAAAAGGAAGGCCTAAAGAAAGCCTAAAGGAAAACCACTTCTCCCCTCCTCGTGCCCGCATGGAAAATGCACTCTCCCACTCTACGTGCAGCCAAAAAAGAGCCAGGCATGAGTGGTCGATCAATGAGACAAGTCTTCGGGAAGAGTGCCGGGAAAATGTCCCGGGAAATGTGTCCCGGGAAATGTGACTGGCCCCGTGCAAAGCACGGGCTTCCTCTAGTTTATATATAATGTGCAATATGTATACCTTTCAGCGCACCACGCATTCAGAATGTATAGTAGTGTCCTGTCGGTATGAAGCCTTTCCAACTGCATACGTCAATCGCACAATAATTTCCTATCCTTCTCCAGTATTTCTGTACCAAACAACACGTCAAATTACTGATGCAGTGATAGTGCGTCCTTGTTTAGGTCGTCTCTGTATGGCTCAGCGGTAGGCCCTCGGCCTTTCATTTCAAAGGTCGTGGCTTCGATTACCCGCTCAGGCAGTCTGACATATCAGTCCAAAAGGCAACGTAAATAGGTTTGCATCCATAGTTATTCCACCCATCTTGCACGATATGCCTGTCCACAACATGAAATAACCGATCTTCACATGTGAAGTTGTACAACGATTGTACAACGATGAATAACTTGACACCGCTGAGATTACAGCATGAGCATGTTACTAGAACTGCGTCGGCAGTCATAAGATATTAGTGATGATATAGAAACCAACCAGCAAATAAAAAAAAAATTAAAATAATTTTTTTTTTAAATGTTGTCGTTTCTACTTGCATAACTCCAATTAAAAAAACAAAATAGTGATAGCTTATCAAAAACCAACAATAGTAAAGAGGTCGTCAAGTAGAGAATGGTTCGGGCCTTCAAAGGAGTGATATCAATAGACCAAAACATTCGCCAAGTTCCATCCCACTGATTAATAATTACTTCAGCCTTTAAAGAAAAAGCTTGAACATTGCTACCGAAAGCGAAGGAGTACTTTATTAACTTTTCCCGAAAGTAGCAATGGTCATGTTTTTCATTTAACCCTTGAGGTATTAGTCAGGGGGATGGAACTTGGCAAATGTTTTGATCTGTAGATACCACTCCTTGTAAGGCCCGAACCATTCTCTACCTGGTGGCCTCTATACCAGTTTTAGTTTTTTATGTGATTCTCCAAATGCGCATAAAGCAAGTATAAACAGAGGCCATACCACGGTAACAATGAACTTGGACACTAGCAGCTGCCTGGGGAGCCACAGAATCCACCAACAGAAAGCGGAATAACGGTTGATGCTTATCATCGTCCAATTTTCACCAAATTTAGAACATATATCGACCTAATTGCAACGAATTAAAATGGGGAATGTCCCATGGTCGTTATTACTCTGTAGGGCGCCATCTTGAAATTAGGAAGCCATTTTGAAATTGTGCCTCTTATCGCCCAATTTCCTTCAAAATTAGGACATAGACGAGCTAGTTAATACGAATTAAAGTGGTTAATTACCACGGTTGTTGGTAAACGGTAATTGCAGGAGCAAAACAATTTTATACACACTCCGTAGGACGTGGGAGTGTCCGTGTTGTAACAATTGCTTCATATTCCATTTGCGAGAGAAACTGTCGGTTTCGTTTCTCAGATACAAGCCAGTTCATTCAACATCACTAGATTCATATTTTATCAGACCAGCACAAAAAAGCATCAGTTTTCCTCATGTTCGTGAACTGGTTGAATCGGGAGGCGAAACATGCCACTTCTGCCTCAGTTGGCCTTGGCTTGCAGTGGCCATCTGCTTCACTGCTTCACGCTCGTGGAACGCTGTTGCATGCAGAGGTGCCGTATGCCTGGATTAATCGTTACCGAAGTGGTATTTTTCCGCGTCTATCTATTAAGTTAAAACCTATGTAGCATATTTTAACGTGTGTTATCCGAGAAAAGAGTTACGATCAGACATTGCAAATTTGACCGCATGAGGTCGCGACCATGAATGAGAGATGGAACCTGCGGGGACACTCCCTTTCATGTCGCTCCTGGTAATGGTGACTATCTTGAAATTAGGGGGCCATTTTGACATTATGCTTATTATCGTCCGATTTAAACGTCAGTATCTCAACAGAAACAGCATCAGTATAGGCAACAGTATTGATAACGAAAAAAACGTCAAATTGCCAACTATATCGGTAATCAGAACACTGTACAGTAACATTTTAATCTAGACACACGCTAGTGTGTCGCCGCCAAGTAGACGTTTTATTGTTGTTGGAGCTTAATTGTTAGAGCATAATTGTTAGAGTGTAATTGTTGTCACATGGCGGCTCACTAGCAGACTGTGTCTTTTAACTGAAACCAACTTATACGTGATTTCAGCATACTGGTGTAAATTCCCCATGCGGTAGAAATCTTTGCAAATCGTTTGAATCAGGTGTCTTGGGTCCAGTAACGAAGAAAAACTCAACACGAAAATGTGGGAACGTGTTCTTCATGGAGAAAAAGTGTCCTCAATAACGTTGATTTGTGTTACTGGTGACTAGTAACTAGTCCGCAGGCCCCCATGTTAATTCTCATAGGGTATAACGACACGTCTACAGCTGATTAGGGAAAGTTGCCAGATCTAAATTTCGGCAGACAGGTAAAGCGTCATATGGGGAAGTGCCTTTTTCTGTAATGGGGGTTGCAGCTAGAAGCACGTGGTCCTGAAGTGGCTCGTAAGTGCAAAATTATTGTTGTAACCATTATTTGTATTGTCATCCAACAGTAGATTATAACATTCTTAAGTGTTACCCGCTTATCGTTTCAGTACCTAATTGTCAGAATTCATTGTTGTTGCAAATAGGTGGTTGCAAATAGGTGGTGGTGGTGGTAGTGTCAGATGATTTACGCGGCAGCGATCATCTTCCTGTAATCCTGCGGTCGCGAGAGGTTCCTATGGTAGCCCAAGTGAATGCAGGAGAGCGCAAACGACCATTCCCGGGCAATGGGATTTTTTCGCAATGGGTAAAGCAGTTCGCCCATGGGCGTATCAGAAAGCGTTCACAAGAGCGAGAAAGTGCGCAGCCAATGTGGTGGACGCATGAATGCACTGTCACGGTGAGAGATCGGCGCGGGCCTACCGAAAGTGGAAGAGGTCTCCATGTGATGCACATTGGTGGGTGTATAGAGGTATTGTTGAAGAGAGCCGGTACATCATTAGGAATGAGAAAAGAGGGTTTGGGGACAGGCTCTGTGCGCGCATTGGCAGAGCTCGCTCGCTCACGCTCGCCTGGCGTCTGTTACGCCCTGGCGCGGCGAAGACGGCAATTTCTTGGGTCTGTGGTCCACAGGGCGTGGAGAGGGAGGTCCTTCGTGGAGAGAAAATGGCGGAGGCATTCAACTGACGTTTTGCCAGTGTCTACGCTCTGTCTAGTGGAACAATGCCACCGGCGGCGTCGTCCTCGGTTATGACACATGTGGGAGATCTTCCGTGGATTCAGGCAGAATTTCAAACGGCATTAGCGAAGTGTAAGAACTCTAGTGCAGTTGGCGTGGATAGAGTTAGTTATGTAGACATGAAGAAAAATTTGGAAGCAGTGAGCATTTGGACGAGTGTGCTTCCTCTCTTCTGTGATCTCCTGAAGGGAGCAGACATTCCTTCATCATGGATGTTTACTGTGCTAATTCCAGTACATAAGCAAGGCAGTGCCCGGACTGACCTGGTGAACTACAGGCCTATTGCATTATTGTCCTGTGTCCGGAAGGTTTTGGAGCGTATGATAGTTCGGCGCTTAGAATGGCATCTGGAGTACTACAGCTGCTTGTCTGGCGTTCAGTTCGGATATAGGCCGAATCGGAGCGCCCGGGACGCGGTCCTCTTCCTACTCTCCAGTATTAGGGAAGCGTGGATGCGTGGCGATGTAGTCTTGGCTATCTTTTTAGACATAAAAGCAGCCTAAGACACAGTTTTCATTCACTGGGTTGAGGCTTCGCTACAAAGGGTGGGTGTCAGCAATTGTCTAATAAGACTCATTGTCGCACTTCTGGGCAAGCGTGAGTTTGCCACACGTGTTGGAAGTTACTGGTCTGCTACGGACTCTACAACCAGGGGCCTCCCGCAAGGGAGCTGCCTCAGCCCTACGTTGTTTGCGTTTGCTATTAATGATGTCCTTTTGGAGATTGGTGCTCACTCTAACATTGTCTGCGGACGATGTTGCGGTGTGGTTTGTTGGGCGTGATGTTGCAGTACTGGCCCATGAGGCACAAGCAGTTTTGGATAGAGTAGCTAGCCTTCTGCATGAGCGAGGGCTCTTGTTAGCTCCTGCGAAGACTGAGATGGTTGTTTTCTCTCGCACCACGAATATTTGTCAGCCACCTATCAGTCTCGTAGTTGGTGGACAAGTAGTCAGCCCGACAGGGAGTGTTAAGTATCTAGGAGTAGTCCTGGATTCTAGGCTCACCTGGGACCAGCACGTCAGCAGGATCCGAAATAAGGTCCTTGCAAGAACGGCGATTCTGCGTCAATTGGCGTGCAGAGGAGTTGTGAGGGGTGCACTCCTTGCGGCGTACAGGACGTTCGTCCGGTAGGTGCTGGACTACTCCCTGCCGTTTCTGAGCGGGGTTCGGCGTCATGAGAAATCATTACAAGTGGCGGTGAACATTTGCCTGCGTGTTGTTTCAGGATGTGTTGCATCAACGCCAGTGAGCGCTTTGTGCGTCGAGAGCAACGAGCCTCCTGTAGAGGTACGTGCTGGGGAATTGTTAGTCATGCTCTGTATACGAAATCTGAGTAGGGGCCAGGATGAACCAGTTGGTAGGATTTTGTTAGATTATGGGAGGTTGAGTGATCGTGCTAGAAGTGTGTTAGGTGAGGCGGGTCGCGGAGTTACCATGCTGCGGCAAATGTCGAACGTGACTACTGTCGCCTGTCCCATGCCACTGAGTCCCTGGACTTGGTGTCACGAGCTGCGGAAAGTCTTTCAGCCTCGAACGGCTCAGTGCGAAGTGTTCTGCGACGCTTCGTTCCTCCCAGCGTCGAATATTGGAGGAATAGGAGTAGTTATTCCCTCCTTGAAAATTGAGCGACAACGTGTTGTGCATGATGCGACTTCCAGCACGATGTGTGAGTTGTTGGCGATTTCTGTTGCTCTTGATGTTGTTCTGGATATTCACCTTCCGTCCTTTGTGCTTACGACGGACTCCCGGCTTCTGCAGAGGCCGTGGGAGTGCTTAGATGTCAGGGATCCTGTTGTTTACACGATTGGATGGAAGGTTTGGATCGCGTTGGGCACGAGTGTTGCCTCCTTCAGGTGGGTCCGTGGCCACAATGGTAACCCTGGTAATGTTGCAGCTGGTGGTGTAGCGCACGAGGCTGCACGTAATGCCTGCACGCGATTGTATCCAATGGTTTCGGCTCGGACGTTTCGTGTAGTTGTCCGGCAGTGGTTTCTGGCACAGTGGCAGGGGATCTGGGAAACGGCGCGTGACGGGAGGACTCTGTTCACGGTGCATCCATTGTGCTCAAGCAAGTCAAATCTGGATAAGCTGCTCTACCGAGACGCGAGGATTCTGTCCCGGATTCATGTCGGTTTCACGATGTTGCAAGCCCACAAATTTAGGTATGGGTGGGTCAATTCCCCGTTGTGTAGCGTGTGTCAGGTTGCAGAGACGCCTGAGCATGTTCTTGTTGATTGTCGAAAATTTGTTGCGGAACGACAGCGTCTTGCACCCTGGCTGAATGCTCTCCCTGTTTATGGGGATCTGTTGTCGCATGTGCATGGTCATCGCCCTGTCACTAAGCTGCGAGCCATTGCTCTATTTATTGTGGAAACGGGAATAGTTGTCTAGGGTGACCCCCCCCCCCCATCCCTCCCCCCTATTTTTCATCCTTGCCTCGCTTGCGGGTGGTGTTGCCGGTTTTGTGCCCACTGGAACTTTCCCTAGATGGCGAAGAGAAAGTGGGCTGGTCAGTCAGTGTGCTCGGTGTGTACAGTGTGTGGGAGTGTATGAGTTTGGCCCCGAAACGGATACGGCCCACCAGAACTTTCCCTAGATGGGAGAGAGAAGGTGGGCTCGTCGGTAGAACGAAGTGCGATGCGATGCGGTGGTGTTGATGAGATGGTGGACTGCCAGCGTTGATCTGGCCACTGGAGTGCGTGTGTCGCTGAAAACGAGGTGGATTTTGTTATTGTTTGTCCTTCGGTGGTTTGGAGTGGTCACTGTGATTGCTATGGTGTTACGGTTTTGTGTGTGTTACAGTGGGTAGTGTATTTATCTTTAGGTTTTGGGGCGCATGGCATTAGGCTGGGACCTCAATAAAATTACAGTATGGTTCACTAAGAGACGGAGTATCTTATATTGCAAAGGTTTGGTCGTTTTTTTTCCCACCAAATCCAAATCGATTTTTCTTACGGTACGCGAATTCAAAATGAATTATCTGCCCCACGACCCGAATAAATTTCTCATTACTGGTTCAATAAGACACAGGGTATCTTTTATTCCATAGGAATTGATTAGGTCCTTGCAATTACCATACTGTTACACTTGTTATTAATTTATTTGGAATGACAATAGCAAATGTGAAAATGAGAACATTCATACAATAAAATATCAGACAAAAAGGTAGAGGTGACAATTACACCGTGGGATTTTTTGTACATTCACAGGCCTATGAAAGTCGTGATATCCACCCAAAACCAAAACTGGTAAGAGAAGCCGCCAAGTTCACAAAAAGGGTCGGCCTTTCAAAGTAGTGATATCATTCAACCAGGGAAAGGCCGCCAAGGTTAATCCTATTAGCCAAGTTAATCGCACCGAATAATACTTTGGACTTTAAATGAAAACTTGAAGATTGTACCGCTAGTAGCTATCTTCTAGTTTTCATTTAACCTTCAAACTATTAGCAGGTGCGATTAACTTGGCTAATAGGATTAACCTTGGCGGCCTTTCCCT
>JAHWFP010110290.1:1522-24608 GCA_023313725.1 Lithobius niger
CTCATTTAATTTGCCGTTCGGTTGGTAGATGGCATCGTATGTTCGCGCTGCTGGCCGTTGCGTTCCGGGCGCAGCTACTATCTCAGCGGGGCTTGGCTGCTACTCTTATAATTTGCCATTCCGTCGGTAGATGGCGCAGATGGCATCGTATGCAGCTGTTGCGCTCCCGATGGCTGCTGCCTCTTTGGCTGCTGCCGATGGCCGCATTGCGGATTTTGTGTAATTATATATATAGATGTACCTGCTATTAATGCTTTTTCAACAGTAGTTGACTAAGCTATTAAAACGATTCTCGGGCAAAAAACTGCAAAAAAAGCCAAAGGATAAAAAAAGTATCTGGTGAAACTCGTCACACCTGCCAGGTGAAATTCGAGTCAATTGTAGCTGAAACTAACCTATAACAACAGCAACAACATAGAAAAAAAACACAATTTTTCTTTCAAAAGGCTTGTTTTACCGCGGCTTTTTTTACCTCGTCTTTTTTTCCCCCGCCGTTTTTTGTCATCGGACTTTTTTCACTACTTTTTTCACCATCATTTTGCACTAATAAAACGTGACTATGTTAATGTTAGTGATACCGGTATGTTGTTGGCATGTTTGTTATTAAGAAAGGATCTTCGAAGAGTCCTTAAAAATTATATTGATTTTGAAAAAAATCCTTGAAAGTGCTTGAATTGTTTGTATGCGATCTTGCTGTGAACCCTGACGTACTATACTTCGTCTATCGACATCAAAACTGAAGGGAGCTATACGAGTGAATGGCCCAGAAGCTACAATAGTCTGACAATTGTTTTTGCATTGTTGATGCTTTAGCTGGAAACTGTGGGTCGCACTTTAGCTAATCATTTACGCGATGATCTGTACATTACGTTGTGGCGTCAGTGTAATGGCTTTACATCTTCCATTGGAAATGTTGCTCTACGACGTTTTTTAATGCCCTTTGCTTTTTTCTTTTTGGTCGATGGAGTCCTCTTCCTCCCCCCCCCCCCCATCACTTTTATCCAACCAGGAAACAACCAAGTGGTCAGCGGCCGGGTCAGCTGAAAAATGGATGGACAAGACAATATGTGTAGGCTCTGCAGAATTTGATTTGTAAAAGGTGAAAGAGGAAGGGTGTGCCCCCGCTCCAACTCTCTCTTATAAATGCATTCTTATAAAGGTGACCAGAAATTCAACATGCACTATGTACTGTACCTGATGCGTTGGCTGTTATTAGCATCGGCCGGTAGGCAGTGCTTATTAGAGTCGATTAGACTCTTATGCCAACGGTTTGTCTGTCTGTCTGTAATATAACGTTTTAACGAATTATCGGATTTCAAACTATAATTTTTTTTGTACACGAGGTTAGGGAACTGAACGCGCACATCCGTCTCCGAAGCGTCAACGCGCGTGTGCATTGATTGGCTGCGTCACCGCAGCGTCACCGCGCATCCAGAAAACGCACGTACATCCAACTGCGTATCTCTCGTCTCCCTCCCGGCACGTTCCAAAGTTTTGTGACGACCTAAGTAGTTAGGTAAACCAGGGTAGATTAAATAGGTAGTGCCGCTCTTTCTCTCACAACGGTAAACATTTGGTCCAAAGAAGTACCTGCTTTCAGAGATTTACCGCCAGAGGGCGCTGTCGCCAAGTAACGGAAGCGCAAAGCATCATGGGGTTCAAAACTATTTAGCGTCACTAAAACAAATTGATAACGGTAAGAATACAAAATTAATCATTGAAAATATACCATAATTCAGATTAGGACATTAAAATCATTTTAAGAAAGATCTGAACTGGCTGATCGTTTTACTTTTTTAAATCCAACATTCAATTTTTAAACGGGTTGTCGTTATGAGTGGAGCTAACTTTAACGCATGGTTTTGTGTTCCGAGAACGCCCAACGAGCGTGCGCTTCGTCCGTTCAGCCTGAAGCTTCATCCGTGCTTTATGGTTATTTTAACGATCTATATACAGTTTGAATCGAACACAGAATAAGTTCTTCAACTTACGGATATTGCTCACGCACGAGATTTTCGTCTATTTCCGCAGGTATTGTCGCTACTACAATGGTTACCATGGCAACGACGCTGCCATTTTTTATTTCAAGTTTCGGCTGGAACGCGGACTAGACGAGTGCTGCCTTCTGGTGCCGTTTGTGGAAGCAGGTCTTTTTTTGGGCCTTGTTTTCAGAAAGCGTCACTACCTACTTAATCTACCCTGCAGGTGTTTGTTCATTTGTTTTCTTACTGATGTTCAATTTCTCAATGTTGTCAAAACATTCTTGTAACACCGGTCACCCTGAAGACCCTGACTGAATTTTAAAGGGCGGCAACATGGATTCACCAAGCCCTCAGTCAAGTACGAATACAAGCAAGTCACTCAGTACCTTCCTAAAACACCGAACAGAACGAACCAAACGCACCACTGTTGGTGACATTTCAGCTCATTCCCTAGTATAGCCGTGTTGGCGTGGCTTGCTTACGTCAACCAACGTCAGCGATGAATATGTTTGCGTACCTCGCCCATGCTCAAAACCTCCGCCACTGGCAATCACCCGCAACCATCGAGCAACCACCTCTCCGAGATGGTTTGCAATTTGGCATTGCTCGAGCCTGGGTACATCCATTAGCCTAGCCTGGTCCAATCAATTAGCCACGTCTGGTCACGTTGAAGGTATGACGTAACGAGTGCTCTGTTGAGCTTGTTGATTTTGCTGAGCTGTGATTGCAGTTTCGGAAGGTACTAAACGGATGACGCAACGTTACTGCGCACGCGCGACGTTAAGTTTGGAGCCGAACTGTCTCTAACAGTGGTGCGTTCTGTTCGCTCTGTTCGGTCGCTTAGGAAGGTACTGACAGAAAGGGTGATGTGGATCGACAATTATTCTTAGTGGGCCTTGGGTTTCCAAGTTGAACTCCATCACCTGACCTAGACGGCGCCACCGTTTTGTATGAGCGAAGTAAATGAGTCACAAGTTTCAGATTCAAGGTCGTCTGCTTCCCGGTTGACGCCGTGATTTGGCGGTGCCAATGAATTTGTTGTGGTCGGCATCAGGTGTTGCTTCGTAAATGGCTTTTTGAGTAGTTAGTACCCTTATGATTCAGTTTAGGTGCAGAATGTCTTGTTCATTATTGCGGATTCTGTGGTAGAGACAATCGTTGTTGTGACAAAAGACAGTATGCATTGCGACATGTATGTTTAATTGTTTATCAATGGTGGTGTCTCACCTGAGACATGCGGTGTTTCCCCGCAAGGTATGACGTTGTCACTCACGAACTAATTACCTTGGTGAGTATAATTAACTGTTTTAAGCCAAAACAAAGTAGCTCTTTAATGCGCTATTTGAAGACTTGGTGACCCTAGCTCGACGTGGTTTATTGGATCGTCCTGGGCGAACGCTTACTTCTGTAGTAGCAAGAATTTATAAGGTTGGGGTAGTAGTTACACTTACACCTTAGGTCTCTGATGACGAACTAAGTCAGTTTGCATTTTGTAGGTGACTTAGGAACGGTTAGGTTTGTTTTATGGCTTGTTGTCGTTAGACGTTTGTTGTGTTGTGAATACCTTGTCTGAAGTGCTGAACAACTTTTTCGATACAGGCCCCAGCATACTTGCGGTCTATCCAGAGTCTCTTTCCAGAAACAGGGATAGTTTTTTCCTCTATATTAGAGATACATGGGAGATAGCTTTCTCTCTCTCTCCCACTCCTTCCCCCCGATTCCCCCAACATACTTCCATTCAGAGCTTGGTCAGCAAACTTAAGGTTCCGTTTTCTCAATCCTCTACTTTGAGAATCCTTCATACCACGCATGTCAGACCCCATCTTGACCATCTTGTCACACCCCATCTTGCGTGTGGAATCTGTCTTTAATCAAAGACTTTCAAGTACTTGAGTCTCCTCAACATCGTGCTACTGAATTGATTCTGTTTCTGCGTTGCTTCTACCCTATGCCCAACGACTGAAGTTCCTGGGTATCTCCACCCTTGTTGATCGCAGACTCCAACATGACCTCGTGGAAACATTCAAAATGTTGAACCGTCTCGATAAAATAAACGGAACACAGATGACCTATTCAAGGTAAGTCAAATCCACACTAGAAGATAGGCGTTTAAATTGCAGAAAGAGTTTTGTAGAACTCAAAACCAGACAGCTATTCTCCAATAGCGTCGTGACGAACTGGAACGCTCTCCCCGAACATCTTGCCAGGAAATCTTGCTCAGATTTCTGGAAGAGAATGTACGCCAGGAGGGCGACCTCCCTCTTGAACTTTCTCCCATCCGGCCTCATGGGACACCCTTGTCCACATGTAGTTTATTATTATTATTATGTCGGAGTGCCTCCCTTACCTGAAAAGTGGGAGTACGCGAAATTGCCACCATGATCAGAAAAATGAGAGGGAAACTATGTCATGGGTATCTTTGAGACTTTCCCAGATCCCTGTGGAGAAAAGGACCCCAAGAGGACTAAATCGCCTCCAGGGACGGGTTAGAGCATTAGGAAATTTGTCAGCCTAAATGGTCCAAGGTGGAAGTAGGGCTGGGATCGGTTACACGGTTAACCGGAAACCGTTCCACGTTCGGTTACACGGATTATAAAACCCATATCCGAAAAACGTTTGATGCGTGCACCATTCAAAACCCGCGGTGAACGAGCCAAAAATAGCCAAGTGTCATCATTTAGGCCTACTAATCCAAACACTCAAAATCAGTTAAAAGTAGAAATCCGGGGTGGGTAGGGGGCAGCTTATTTACAAATAATCCGCATTGGCTTGTTGTCCCATCGAAGCTGCTTACTTTCTTCAAAACAAACTGCTGATCGCCAGCGCGTACACGAGGCAGTTAAAGACAAGCTGGCCAGCATCTGCCCTCCCCGCGTCATGGAGAAGTGGACTCGTCTATACATAGCGCGAACGGCAGGGAGGCGCCGTCATAACACGTAAACGAAATGCATTGCTACCAGAAAATGCAAACATGCTAATTTTTCTGGCTCATAATTTGAAATGAATGGAACATTAACGAAAACGTTGTTAAATTTTGTTGTTTTTGGCTTACGTTGTCGTAAATAGGCATAAGCCAACTTGTAGAAATTTTAAAGCTATATAAAGTCAAAATTCTTGATAAAGTAAGTACTTAAATTTATCAACGTCAACTTTCTTCTAGTTTAAATCTCAAAATGCAACATGTAGTAAATAATTGTGCTTGTCTTACCAAAGCCTAAATCATATTTTTTTTCAGCTTTGTTTTTTAGTGATGTATTACACAGGGGTGAATTTTTTTTGGCTGTAATTTTTGCTGAAAATGGAAAAACGGTTTTCGTGTAACCGACCGGAAAAAAAACCGGTTAAACGGATAGCTAAAAAACCGGAAAGTACCAGCCCTAGGTGGAAGACTTACAAGGTTTACCCTACACCAGAGTGCTAGTGGGCATTCACTGAGACTACTATATACTCACTGATAATATCCACAATGTGAAAGTTTTTTTTTTAAAGAACAGCTGGATTCTAAATGGAAGAGCAACAACAAGCACCTCTATTCTAATCTTCAAAGCAAAAGCAAGAATAAGCCATCTCTCCTCATCAAGCAAGACAGTGGCCCTACTATCACTAATCCCAAAATGTGGTCTACGAATTGAATCGATACTTCACTTCTGTTTTCAATTACACTGGACTCACAAAACTGCGTGATGTGCTTATGCAAACAAATGCTCTCTCAGCTACAACATCGGAGAATGCACTGTATGCCGCTGTGTGCACTGTAGTGCACTGTGTGACCCCTTTAAATCCCCTGGTCCAGACGGTATTCACTGTGGCATGCTTAAAGTCTCTTGTAAGTGCTTTCGGCCAAAAAGACGACATATATTTTGTCAATTTCTGTTATTTACTTACGAATGTCTAATAATGAGTTACATATTCTGAAAGCATAGTGCAGCCAAGTGTTCAACCTAATATTTACTTAGCGAAAAAGCCATTGAAAATTAGTTTAGTGGTGGTGGCCATGTTTTGCTGTCAGAACCTGGTCACTCAGACCCCCCCCCCCCCCTGCCCCATCCTCTCCACTAAGGTGGGCTTGGGTCCAAGAGCATCTCTGAAGAAGAGCTGCAGTGACGTTCGGTACCGGACTTTACTCTTCCAAGCTGAATCGGTGGAAATCAATAAGAATTCAAGTCGTAGCGTGATGAAGATTATACGGAAATGTCTACACTTGCGGAGCGTATAACAAGGCGCACACTAGTGTGTTGTCGTTCTGTCGCAGTTGATGTAGCAGGTCGTTATGTGTGTCCAGCGGGAAAAATAAATACAGATGTACCTGTATTTATTCATCACTTTTTGAGCACGTTTGGCTTTCTGTCCTGTTTATACATCCAGCAGGACACAGCTTCATTGGTTGCGTGCCTACTTTGATAGTGGCGGTTAGATTTGTCTCCAAACCTAAAGGTATGTGGTGTAATGCATTGGGTCTGCTTCTATTAATTTTCTTACAGGTTTATCCAACAGCTCATGCCCCTCCCTATATGAACGAGGAGACTATCCTAAATTAGTGTTTACAATCGCTACAAAACGTCGCTAAAGCCAATAGCAATAGCGTTTGCAATTCATTCCGGATTGTAGTTATTAACTTCTAGTTTTAACTGTTGCTTGGAAGCCAAAACAAATGTTTGACTCCATCCATCATGTTCAAGGCTAGATCTGAATAGCCTACTGTTAAAATTCTTAATGACTGTTTTGAGCTATTGTTTGATACTTGCTGACCGTTTATTGTATACTTTAAGAGATACTACAATAAAGCTTGAATGTTTCCACTACGAGTGATTCTTGTGTGGATTTAAATAGAGCCAACAAGGCGAACTGTGTTAATACCTGTTGGCAGCTACCGTCAGTTTTTTTTATTAAATACCTAAGTTTTATTTAGTCTGTTGGCAATGCAAGGCGTACTGTAACCGCAAGTTTAATTTACTAGGCAAGGCAACTTGGAAGATGTACATAACACAACCCCCCCCCCAAAAAAATGATGAAATGCCAACTGCCGTACGGATTGACCGTAATTCACCATGATGTCTTTCCCCGTACGATATTGAAGTTTACGTCGTCTATCAACTGGCTACCGTAGCCCTCGTTGACTTCTCAATTATTGCCCGCATTCAAAATCTTCATTCCACACCCCCCAATCCCCTCCCTCTGCAAGTGGGCAATCCAAAACTCATGGATCATTCCCACCAATGCATTGGTTGGGAGGAAAGGGGAAGTGAAGAAAGCATATTGCAGACTGAGTGGCACTCGAGAAACACTCAGGAAAACTTAAAAATCAACTCAAAGATAAGGAAAAAAATGTAAAATGGCACAGAACTTTTTTTGTGGGAATATTCAATTGAATATAACTCGAATATGCTCGTAACGAACGAGCATTCAAATATTCGTCCGACCTTTAGCAGACACGAAAAATCAAGTCATCAAAAATAGCGTTGCAGTCCACCATGTGGGCACAAAACATAGACTGGAAGCAAACCAACACGTTAATCGTGTCTAACACTCCAAACGTCGGGCACCTACGAGCACTCAAGTCGCTAGCCATCAAACATCATGCCAGCACAACACACCTCTCATGTACATGCAAGCACCGTCAAACCTTTCAATTCAGTTCCTCAACGCACGACTAGCACGCAGGTGAAATACCAGGCCTTTCAAATACTGAGGGCTGCAAAAAAAGTCTGCTGCAAATCGCACGCTACAATTGATGTAAACGAATTGGTCAATGATACCTAATATGACCTGAAGAAGACAAACTGACAGTTGAACATCCGTCATTGGTTTGTCAAATTCGTTGCTACTGAATAATATCCCATCTTTGAAAAATGAGTGTTATTATTGAAGTGAGATGAATTGTTTTTTCAAAGTTAATTACAGTTAATTTCGTTCCATCTGATATTTTAAGTGACCACCAGAATGCTAACCATTTGGGCTTTTTGGTGTATCAATTTAAAAAAAAAAAAGCTACATATGCTAACAGTTATAAAGCTGCACCGTTTTGGTGTGTGGGCATAACAGCAATTTCAACAAAAAATTCGGGCAAAAGCTGCTATTTTAAATTGCACAACAAATCAAACCAAAGATGGCTAGAAAAGTGGTCAGACATTCACCATTGCATCACCAACAAGCTGAGTGATCGCTATAGAGGAAATGCCAACACAGCAGGCATACACTGTACATTTAGTCTAAAAGGAAATAAAATCCAATCGTGGATGTCCTAATTATAAGACTTTAATGTCCAAAAAGTTGCTAATTTTCAGATTTGTAACTTAGTAATAAACGGTAAACGGTTTAAAGTTTTTAGTAATGGCATGAGCGAATAGATTGGGATCTATTCATTCATGGTAATGGTGAATCTATTTCTTCCCAATTCACTAACAATTTATTCACTCCCAATTAATTCACTCATGGTAATGGTCATGGATGTGTCTTTAGCTTACAGCAATTGGACTGTATCAGTAAACAAATAATAACAGCATGTTACTCAGGGAAGCATAAATCTAGATGTAAAGGCTGCTTTTAACTATTGGTTAACATATGATGGTAAAACCAGACCTCTTCTCCGTATGAATAGTTGTTTACCCCTCCAGTTTTCCAGAATGTGTGTGTATGTCTGGAAAAACAAGTATGGCACCCTTTTAACCCCCAAACTGGCATAGGCGCCCTTTCCTACCCAGCCAGACACTGGTCGTACCTCAACCAGACGGCCTGGAGCCTTTGAGTCCCGCTGGAGCCAGGAAGAAAGCTAAGTAACCTGGACAACCAGTAGTTCTTTCCCCGGTTGCTGTTGAGTCTCTGGGTTCCTCTAGTCGATGGGTTGGGTGTTTGACCCTGATCCATCATATCGGTCACCGGATTTCCATGGCTACTGATGAGAAGTGGTCAACTGCTTTCCTTTTCCATCTTATCACTGTTGATCGTATTGATGTTGCTGCTCAATGGGGGAAGGTCGCGTCAATCCTAAACACCAGTCGTACCAGTGACTCCCATCGACAGTCTGCTTTGAGTACATCGTCGTACAGTTTATTTTAAAATCTGTTAGTCAATCCATTGTTATTTTTCAAAGACCTGTATAACTGTATATTTTCCCATTTGCCATCTTACTTTAACATGTCAATGGGCTGTTTTAAATAAACTAAAGTATTGCAACTTTACAGCTTTGTTTCTGTAACCTTGTTATTGTCCAGGGTTGAATGTTTGAATTTCAGGCAGGTCCTTTCCCCGGACATTGTTTTTTTTTACACTCACTTTAATTTATATATGGCTAGTTACCAGCGATCTTGAAATAGAGTTAGCACATTGACCTGGTACATTGGAGGCCCAATCCAAAGTTCCAGGTTCAGTTTGTCAATTTTGCTCACTTGTCATCCTTTTTGTCCATTAATTTTAAACAAACTTACTTTTGCAGACTTGACTAAATGCAGGCATGGCTACTCCAATCCAAATTCACCCACTGACTGATAAACCAACATTAGCATGGAAGAAGCTAATGGAACAACAACGAGAGATTCCCGTAAAAAAGATGAACCCATTTTCACCTATTACCTCGGATCAAATCCGATTTGTATGCATATCTGATACTCACTCCATGACCCCTTACTTACCGTTTGCTATTCCTGATGGTGACGTTTTGTTACATGCAGGAGATTTCACTTGGATGGGCACTTTGCAAGAAATCAAGACCTTCAATGACTTTTTGGGTACGTAACATAGCCGGAAGTGAAACGGTGTACCATAGCATTAAAGATTGTCATCCGCTAAAGAGAAAATCTGGTGTCCATAATAGGGACATTATTTAACCACATGTGGTCCATGGGCAAACCTGTCCTGTGTGCCTGGCCCCCCCCCCCCCTCCCCAAGCATTAATTCAGAAGAAGTTTGTGAGGGGATGTAGAAATTTACTGTTTGTGTATAAAATAGTTATTTTCCAATTGTATTACCCTTTCCTGACCACATCTATACAAAACGAGTTAAATCTTGTACCCCCCCCCCCCCCTTCCCGGGACATTGGTGGCACTTGGGTTTTGCCCACCCTGCAGTGATGTCACTGGTACAAAAGGTAACTGGTAAAATTTCTTATAAAATCCTGGGGCATGTTGTTTTATTACTATGGAAACTTACTACGAACACTACAAATTACAAATTAACGCCCTTGTCAACACTGAATTCTGGATACATACATTCTTGCCGTTCCACCCTCATTTTGCAACCAAGAGCAAAGCATCCCGAGGGAAGGGAAAGAAGGTCAAGGGGACAGGGGTTCGTGGGTGAAGCTTCCCCCTCACCCGAGATTTGATCAGCTCGAAGGCCAAAATTGAGCCAGACGTAAGGTTTTCCAAGAAATAACTGCAACCCTAGAAAGAGAACACAGTCGTCCTTGAAAGGTGTAGGGCCGATTGTGTGCTCAGTCCAAATGACTTTTCAGCCTCTTATGTAAATATGTTGCGGGTGAGATTCGAACTGGCATTCACTTGGTTTCGAGGCCAGGACTCTGACCACTGTCCTGCTGCTGCTGCTGCTGTTTGGGGACCGCGGGAATCCCTCACGTAATTGGCGTCATGCATGCGACTTAATCAGCCCAGATCCTTCTGTGGTTATAAACTTGAGATATTTAACTATCCTAACAGGTCTTCAAATTATGAAATTAAATTAAAAAAAGCATTCCAGGTTCCCAAAAATGCCAAATATGGACTAAAGTTTTTCTTTCATTGACACATTTACAAATTACGTCTCCATAGTGCAAGAAATTAAAATGTAAGAGGGAACAGACAAATTTGGAAAGCAAACGACTCGCAGCTGTGTTGCTGTCGTCTGACCTGTTTTTGGCGGCAGTCACGTTACATCATTACCATACTAATCTATGCTGAATTTTAATCACACACCAATAGCAAAATGTCTTCTAAAAAAGGAAGTTGTTTCTCCTTTTTTCTTTAAAACCCAGTTGGTTTATTTATTTATTTTTTAAAATTTGTTTTTCTAGTTGCCCTTTGGAAACATACATTACCTGTGTTATTTTTGTATTCTTTCCTGAGGAATGCCTTTTCTCCTGGAGGTTTCTTGACGCTTCAGATCCACCCAGCCTCGCAACCCAGTGTGCATGTACGACGCACTCTCTTATAAGACGGACCAGCTGCAGTGGCTGCCATCTTTTTCCTCCAGGTGTGACCACACACGGTCACCCCTGTCTTTTCTCTGCAGCTTCGCCTTCGCCCACATTGCCCGTTCCTGTCATGTCTACTTCGGCAACGGCTCTTACGCCGTCGGCTACCGGACCTCTCCAATCGCTTGGCTTTGCCTTCACCATCATCTTACCCCCGCCTACGCCGCCTGGCTGTTAGCTTCGCTCTCATCATCCCCGGCTCACTCACCGGCTTGCTCTATGCGAAGATCATGAAACTCAACCAAGCTTCCTTCGCCCGCAAGGCTTGTGCCTCCCGATATCCTGATTCCAGCATGGCTTGCGCACCCTCGTCCTCCGACACCGCTTCGCCATCGCCCACAAACCAACTGCGACTACCTGCTCTTGACGATCCCAACACGATGTCGACCGCTTCTTGGTCATTCCTGCCGCTTCGCACCCGACCTCAAGGATCTCCCTGCCAACCACCATCGGATCGTATGCCGCTTTGGACGTACTTCCCTCAGGCCACCATCAACATTAATAGCTACTTCTCATAACTGACGCCGTCTTCATCCATCAACTTCGCACCGCACCAGGCCATAACCCTTCGAAGCCACCGCTCCTTTGCGCCTTCGCCTTCGACCTCGCTTCGCCTAAGCCCAGGAACGGCTTCGTCTACGCACCTACTTTCCGGCTAGCCTTTTCGCCCTCTTCAGGCACGGCAGCAACTTCGGCAACTTGTCTCTTCTGGAACACACATATCATGCTAACATCACGAACATAAAGACAACCTGCACCTTGTCTTACACGTGACTAAAACTCACGCAACGTCCAAAGTCTAAACAAGCAAGCAACCAACCAACCAAGAAAGCACAAGCAAGAAAGCAAACAAGCAAGCAAGCAAACATGCATCCAAACAAGCAATCAATCAAACAAGCATGCAAGCAAGCAAGGAAACAAACAAACAATCAAGCGAACAAACAAACAAACTAAGTCAACCAAGCAACCAAGCAAGCAAGCGAACAAGCAAATAAGCAAGCAAGCATGCAAGCAAGCAAGCAAGCATGCAAGCAAACAAACAGGCAAGCAAGCAAACAAGCAGACAAGCAAGCAAACATGCATTCATGCAAACAAGCAAACTGGCAAGCAAGCAAACAAACAAGCAAGCAAGCAATCATGCAATCAAGCAAGCAAACAAGCAAGCAAGTAAACGGACAGACAAGCAATTTGGTCAACTGACTCAATTTTCAGTACAACTCGTCTGAACCACTACCCACAATCACCATCATCCTGAAAATCAAGACGATCACCCTTACGACCCCCTTCATGACCGACGCTCACGTCCTAAGTGTAGGTCACACCCAACTGTAATCAGACAGCTTGTCTCTTTTAGAACCCGCAAAGTGTTATTTCAAACAATCGAAGTTCACAACTCAGCTGGTCTCAGGTTCCTTGCCTCACCATGACCGCAAACCACACGTCGACCTAAGGAACAAGACGGCCGTCATCCCATCTCTCCCTAGTCCCATCCACACCTAATCAAAGACTCAACACAAGCATCGATCTTCCCGTTTCATCACAACTGCTACCCGACTGATCTCGGACAGCTCTTCCCAATCAGAACACATTCCACAGAACTTGAAGACAAAGAAAAGAAGAAAAAATGTGAAGAAACGGAAGGCCAACACGCGTCTCTTCCCCCCCCCCCCCCCACCCAGATCGCAAACGAAGTCAGGAAACCCATGCACCGCTCTCCACACCGAACATTCCAATCAACACAACATGAAAGAAAGGAAAAAAGAGCAAAAATAAAAAGGGTGAAACAAAATCAAAAGACTACGACGTCACCCAAAGAACGACCCCGAAGCTCACCACGCCTCAACACAACCCAAGCACCGTATACATTCAAGATTACTTCACAACCCTTACCAGCAGGCCCCTCGGTACCAAACGCAGGAAAATACAGTGTCGCAAACGCTGCATTGATCACTCCTACAAGAAAGTGTTGCAACTCCGCGACTATGGCAAGAACAAGAGGAGGTAAAGCCCAATCAACACCAACCCGACGCAAGATTGACAGGGGATCTGTCACAAGCCAATCAAGAACAAATAGAAAAATGCAAATGTGCAGGCATAATCTCCGGAAAGAAAAAACTAACCCTCACTCAGCTTGCGCTCCCCATCGCTCATGCGATTATAAAACGATTTCACCCAAACAATTGGCAAAAATCCATCAAAATGAGAAGGAAAAGTGTAGCAAGGAAAATAAAACTCCAAGAGCAAATACTACGGGAAAAATTCTCATTTGTGCCGCCTTCTCTGGGGAATTCCACCCGTTTTGCCGGACATCGTTTCCCCCATCACCTCGTCGACACCGTGCTCCTCAAACCCTTCACCAACAAAGACACGTCTGGTCACCGCCCCAGGAATTTCTTCAAACGAATTCTTTACAATCATGGAAACACCCACCAAAGAAAACACCGAATACAATTCAAGCCTGGCAGATGCTCACAGCTCTCCAAATCCTGACATCAGCACGCCACAACAATTGTTCAGGATCGAAACCGAAATCACAACAAGCGTCACAACTGAAACCCAACCATGCTGGTCTCCACCGGAACTCTTCAATCTTGACGACCTAAAGAAAAAGGTGTCAAAAAGGTTACACCTCTCCAGCAACCAGAAAAGAAAGCTAAAGAAGAACCTCAGTGATTTACACAAAACTCTTGTGTATAATCTGTGGGCACGTATCAACTATATGCACGGCCAATGACGAACTAACTACAGAAGTCCGTGAACAGAAAGACATCATCACCAACTTAAACCAAGCACAATCAACCACAACCCTGAAGAAACCGTCATCAACCCCAATCACATCTCCAAATGCCTGGCAACTGCTACGTCACAGCATCTCCCCATCATGGAAACCACAGTACAAGAAGTCACCAAGATTTCCACGCAACAGAAGGGCCTCATCATCCACGCTCACGGACCCTCGCTACTTCTCACCTGAAGGCCAATCTCCACCTACACCTGTCATTCCACTTGACCAGGCATCAGACTCATCCTCTACAAAACGATGAATCCGTTACCCACCAATGACAACCAAATGAAGGACTGGCTGTCAGCAAGCTCCAGCCTTCCACAAGATAAATTCCACAATCAGTTTGGTAATTTGACGACAATGAACTCTTCATCCCAGCAATGCCAAACATGAAACAATGCTCGAAACACCATAACCAGGTCTCTACCCTGTATTTCATGCAGAACAAAAGCAAAGGGCTTCGCCTTCAACTTTGCCACTAAACCCTAATCAAAATATCTCAAAAAAGAAGAAATCATCTACAATCGAAACCAACACAAGTAAAGGGACGAGCTGAACCCCATCCAACCGCCACACCGTCCCCATGCCACAACCATCACATTTTCCCTTCCTTTGACGGTACAAGGTTCTTCTCATGTGTTCCATCATCTCCACCATTCCCACTAATGATGGAAATGATTGAAACAGCTTCAATGAACCCTCTTCACTTCAATCAACACACCCAATCACAACAGCTCATCTGAATGAAACTACAATCAACTCCTCCAATGAAAAATTCATCTTCCTATTAACAAACAATCGACCTCAAGAAACCTGAGCAACTTCAATCAACACATCCGCCGCAATCAACTCTCCCCATGTCATCATCACGTTCCTCCGAAAGACAAGCACATCTTCACAGAACCCTCTTCACTCCAATCAACACACTACATCTGCACTAGTCATTCACATGGAACAACAATCGTCTGTCCTGTCAACATCTCCACCTTTCAAGTCCAACCATATGCCATCCTCAAGTTCGCCCGAAAACAACCTGAATTCTCAAGCTCCATTCTACCAGGTATCTACCTCAACTTCATTTATTCCAAAAGCCTAAAACTGAAAGTTTTTCATAAGGATTTTCAACTCCCTGGATTTCCCCATTCAGGAAACTGCAGAGTGTCTGACTCTGGGGGAACCAGCTCGCAACCCTAGGGCAACCGTCATGGTGGCACCCTCCACCTGAAGTGACGAGGTCTAAATAAATGCAAAAATAACGCAGGTAATGTATGTTTCTGAAGGGCAACTAGAAACAGTATTTTGTCCGCCCTCCTGCCTGGCCGGCTGAAAATTGTTTCTATTGCCCGAAGGAAACGTACATTACTTGTACCTGCTCTACCTCCCCTCTGAGTCACCACCATGACTGATCGATGAGAGAAAAGGATGGCAGCCACTGCAGCTGGCCCGTCTTGTATGAGGATGTGTCGCGTACGCGCACTGGGTTGTGAGGCTGGGTGGATCTGAAGCGTCAAGAAACTTCCAGGAGAAAAGGCATCCCTCAGGAAGGAATGCAAAAATAGCACAGGTTATGTATTTTTCCTCCGGACAATAGAAACAATTTTCAGCCGGCTAGGCAGGAGGGCCGGCAAAATACTGTATTTGCATTCTTGAACCTCATGTAAAATTTTCAGTTCTCTCTAGTTCTTGAGCAGAATTGTCTCGACAATGATTTGTAGTTAATGCTGGGGTGGGGTTTGCTCCATGCGGTGGGGAATTACGAAGACGTTTCCCTAACTCCAGCATGTCTGGTAACACAGCTAAAAAGAATCCAACGAAGTTTTTGTTTGAAAATAAGAAAATATAGGGTGCATTGACAATAAAGAGTGTAAGTTTCAACGTTCACTCCTATTATAATTTCACCCATTATTATTACTGATGACAATATCATAGCAATGCACACACGTCTATAACTTGTCCAATCAGCAGCCTGATGCTAACTGCTCGATTTCATCCCCTTCCCCAACAAAGTGACGTATTTACGAAATCACTCTTGGCAAATCTTATATATTAGTATCTACTAAATACCGATGTTCCGGTCAAAACTTCGACTGACGCTACGGTTTGTTTACTTTGGCTGCTCATTATAGTGACTCATCAATAGTTACGCACCACCAACTGGAACTGGAACTCTTTTGGTGGTGCGTAATTATTGGTGAGTCACTAAGATTAGTATGTTATACGGTACATGGTTTTCACCAATAACCGTGTGTACTGATGCTTGAAACAAAGCATAAAGAAGTTAATTGATATTGGAAGAGTTTCAAGCATTACACAATTCTATGTTGTTACTAACTTGCAATATTTTTGCTTCTCTACGCTGTAATAACAGTTTTTTTGTAAGGCTATTACACGCATGGAGAAGAGGGGAACATAAGGCGACGCACATGCTCCCAGGCATGCTACCATCATCTTTATTATCCACCTCACTACCACATTTATAAGGAAGCAGAGGGACTTCCAGAGAGGAAGTACGACTCCTGTCTACAGAAACCAAGCTTAATCAGGACTTCGACCAAACAGTACGAATCTGATGAAAAACTTATTATATTGGGCCTCCGAGCCAACTCCCACGCAGAGTTGGTCTCAAGACAAAGACACTCAAGTTGGTCTCCTAAAGACATTGTCGAAATTTCAGGATCAAACAATCCTCCAAAAATGTCTGAACCTTATGAAGTATACAATCAATTATCAGAAAGACCTGATAGGCGGTTCTACTTGTCAGGCCGCTGAAAGTAAATTAAGTGATTCTCACTAGTGGTAGTAAAAAAACAAGGTGAGCGGTGTTCTTTTTTTATTCCTGATTATCCAAATGCAGTGGATGGCTTTTTTTTCTTTACCAAACTAAACAAAATCAGTAGTTTACATTTTGTTGTGGAGTACAATACCCATGTTTTAATGCCAAGGGTCAGCATGCAATAGTTGGACGTTTGACGAGTTATTCTTTAGATCAAAGTTTTTATAGTATTAGTTGTGGCATGCCTCTGAACGGTACTTAGATTCGTTTCGTGGCAATCGTATGAATGGAACAATGAGCTGATATGGTCATCGGCTTCAGGAAGAGTTTGGTGAAAGTGCCGATGCTTGATCGGAATTATTTTTTAGACTGTCAAAATAAAACATTTTATGTGCTAAGAAAAAACCCATACGTGCACTCCTGAGAACCACTTCATTAACTTTCAGTCAACTTGGTCCTAAGGCGAAGGGACGCCTACCTCAACTGACACCTACCATCCCAAGAGACTCCCTTCATAAGCTACGTTTGCTCCCATTACACGTTTCCAACAAACTGCTACAACAACTCCTTAACATCGCACCGGAACTTACGGACATGGTCAAACCTATTATCAAGATAGAAGGTCCTCATCCTACCAGAAGCATGCCTACATTGGAAAACTCTTCAATCAGATGCCTTTTAAGGAACCCTAGCAATCGTCGGGACCCCGAAAGAGCAGGGGGAGCGTCCAACCAAGGTTACAGGGGAAGAGAAGAACGGGGTGGAGGCCAGAGAAAGATTGGACCAAATGACCCGTTACCAAACTCAAGCTCACCATACGTACAAATCCAAGAGGAAGAGGTTCTCGGAGGATCACAATGACGGACAAGTCATTCTGCCTGTACCCCGGTAGAGGGGGTGGGAGCAGGCTGAGCTTCCATTATAGGGAAGTGGTAGCCATTTACAGATGACACATTTATTCTCCATCAAAAAAGAAGGATACAAGCCCACCCTTCATTTCAAAACCAAGCCTATCAACGAAAGTTCTGAATTGGTTGTAGCTAAACAAGGACCCTGCTACTGACTGCAGAAGCAGCAGTCCTCTTGAAAAACGGTGCCATAGAACTAACACCAGAGGGAACACTGGGCTTTTATAGCTTGATGGGAGTAATCCCCCCCCCCCCCCAAAAAAAGAGGTTCTCGGGGAATCTTCCCCTTAAGAATTCTAAATACATTCATCCACAAGGAGCATTGCAAAATGAAGGCGGTGGCTTCGACTCAGGTTTCATTTCGGAAGTATGGCAACTTTCCACTTTTCCACTTGCTGGTCTGGTTATGCATAACACTCCACGTTTTTACGTCAATTCTAAAACCTGTAAAGGATACGTACACCGGAGGAGAGTGAAGGCTCACGATTACCTGGGCAACTGGTTCATCTGCACCCTCTGCAAGAAGGAACTACTCCACACGAGGCTCATAGGCGTTTACCATCAAAGCTGGGCGTAGGAGTCAACTTAAACAAATCCAGACTTTCGCCAGCGAAGACCTTCACGTTCTGGGACCACACGGCAGGCAACTGTTTCCTTCTAGTGCTGGCAAGTCTATCAAGGCCACCATACGAGCTCCTTGGAAAAGCTTCATTTTTGCACCTCACCCAGACGACGATCTTCCTGGTGGCGATGGCATCAGCGAGATGACAAAGTGAGATCACCACTTTCTCCAGGAACAAAAGGTGCATCAGATTCGCAAAAGATTGGAGCAGCTTAATACTTCTCTACTACAACAACCTAGGGCCAAGACCCAGTGCCCGGAAGTGCTGACTAATAAATCAGTAGTCATCCAGGCACTTCGACCCTAGTGGGAAGAAAGGACCTCGAAAGATTACGTTGCCTGATAAAGTAATTCTAGTCTGCCTAGAACTTCTGCAGTCATGGTCCAAGATGAGGAATTCCTCCCAATCGCCGTAACAGGTAACCAAGAAAGAAAGGCTCCCTCCAGAAAATGTAGCGCAATGGAGCTGCTGTATTATCAGGAGAGCATACGAAACTTTAGAGGAATGCATCAACATCCCGGAAGATATTAAAGCCCACGAACTATGAGCCCTCACTGCTTCGTGGGCCTTCACAGCCGACATCACCATTCATGGGATTACATTGCATACATGCAAGAACAAAGCGACCTTCATAAGTCACGACTATAGGCGACACCAACAGCCTCTTCCTCCCAAGGGCCCCTTGTGATGGCAGGAGCGGCACTGCCGCGCAAGTATCCCATTAGTAATTCGTAGGTGAGTTTCATGCTACCACAGCTTGAGTTCAGTGCGACCCACTTCCTTTTGGAGAAAGTCGTCTAAAATAGGTGAGTATAGGTGAAACCTATAATTTTAAACTCAAAATTGGTTTACTTATCCTAAAATCTTCACCTTAGTAAACCCTCCCTCCGGCCCCACTCACAATCGAACCTGGAGTTCCAAGTGAAAAAAAGTATTAATGGCCACTTGGCACTGGCGTCGCTCATGCAAAAATGCCTGACGGCTGAATTGCTAGGTAACGCGAAGCTGGAGGTAAAATTGGACAGAGAGCGAGCATATTTAACAAATTACATTAAAATAAGGTGAGTATTTCAGCATAAGTAAAAACGAATTTTATGTTTAAAATTATAGTTTTCTTAAATTAAGCTCAAAAATGGCTTTTTCCAACCTAGTTTTGATCACTTAAATCGATTTGCTAAATTTACATCATCTTGGTGTTTCTATCAACAGGCAGTCTCCCACACACGCACAAAGTTGTGATTGCTGGCAATCACGAGTTAACGTTTGATAGCACCAAAGAAGAGGCAAGCGTATTTGCGAAAAATCTAATCAAACCTTCTGCCGATACGTCATCTACTGCTGTTGTTGGAAGTAACGGAAGGGCACGAGATCTTCTGACCAATGCCATCTACCTTGAAGATGAAAGCATAACCATATATGGAGTGAAAATATACGGGGCTCCTTGGTAAGTACCTTAAGGATGGTAATCCTGTGTATGTATCTTGGTTTGGTGGTGGCCATTTCCTCCTTTGTTGCAAGAGATGTCTTTTGAGGGTTGGATAGATTTAGGAGAGTTTGGACTGGAGGAACCAACTGTATAAACATGCTAGGGACAAAATTCTTAGTTTAGCCAATCGCATCTAGAGGGCACCATGGGTTCGTTCCTATTGTGATTATCAGTTCATTCCTTGCTCCAGAATAAAGAATTCCGCATACTGGGCCTATTTTGGGCTCTCCAAGATGGCTTAGTACCGTAAATCACCTATTAACAGCCCTGGGAAAGCTACACCCCCCCCCCCCCCAAAAAATGCTTTAAGGTCAGAAATCATGAAATTACCTACTTACAGATTGCCACCCCCCCAACACTGTAACTAAGTGATTTCATGTTTTATGACCTTAAAACATTTTAGGGGATAGGCAGTAGCTTTGCTAAAGCTGTTAATAGGTGATTTACAGTAAATATTCACCACTGCAGCCTAGTGGTCTGTTTGTGCAAATGTAGGCTTAATCGCAGCAATACAGCCTAATTGCATGTTCCAGTAGATCAGCAAACATTCTAGTGCTGTACTCCGTGGCATGTGGGGAAGCAGTACTTCTGAGATTAACTCAAATCCCCTATAATCCTTTCCTTACAGTTTTACTACGATAAATTGCCTATGGATGCGCACAGACATACTGATGAAAATATTACCAGCACCCTAAAAGAAAAAAAACTTTCTACCGCATCGCTGGCAGACTTTCAAAAAAAAAGGAGAGTGGACGGCTTAATCGAAAACGAGGAACAATAAGGAACATTTTCAGTATAAGATCAATAAAAGCAGGGACTGGTTTTTCAACCCCTGCCTCAAGGGAACTACGGTAAAAAAAAACTTGGTAAAAAATTAGTACTAACAACTCGTGGAGGTTCTTCCACCTGTTTGCGTTGCGTCTTGCACCTCGAATAGTCAGACTAAAGCGGGAGTTTAGTTACAGCACATTTATTGCCTTCATGTTTCAGTTCTCCTAAGAACTGTCCTCCCTTGTCTGCCCCGAGCCAGTTCTCATAGCCTGTGTCCATGGTGGGCTACGTGGTTCGCAGGGAGGTGAGAGAGGCAATGTGAGGAGGAGTAGATTCATCCCACACGTGGCACTTGAATTAATATTTTGATCCTTGAACAGCCTTGATTGTAAAGTAATGGTTTTATTCCATGAGTTTTTAACTACCAAAAGAGCATCCTAAATAATAGGGGGGAGGGGACGTAGGGACATGTGGTCTATTGTGCAGATACACTTGGTTGACACAAAACCAGCAAGTCAGGTGGCAGAAATGATGCTATCGTGTAAATTTGTGTCAAAACACGTCTTATATGAAATAATAATTTTCTTCTTTTGACAGCTATGAATCTTCTTTTGTATTAAGTACAGTAACTTGGAATAGGGTGGCAGCATTCCAAAAAAGAAACAACAACAAATGGTGAAGGGTAGGATCACTTTCCACACGTATGATGTTGATCCTGCTGACAGAGTGTGCTTATAGTTGGTCAGAAAATGAAACTTTTAGTCAAATTGTCCGTCGTCTTGTAGTAGTATGCAGAAGGAACCCTAAAGAAACGGTGTTGTAACCGAAGTAGGCCCAGTACTAGCTTTATTGCCAAAAGGACTAAAATATGCCAGTTTTTGAGGGGAGAATACCTACGTTGTACGTACATGAAAATGTGGATAAATTTTATTATTTTCCTGTTTCCTTTGCTATTTTAGGAAAGACTCTAGAAAGCTAACTAGTAAGGCTGCACCGAACCGAACAAACCGAACCGAACATGGCCGAACAGAGGGTGTTCGGTTCGGTTCGGTGTTCGGCCTTTCAAACGCAAAATACCAAACCGAACATATCTTCACTTCTAATCGACGGATTTTGATGTTTGAATACACCATTTTGATGTTTTTTCGCCAGCTTTCTGTTGGTCCAAACCACAAGTTCCTAGCTCTAACGGTTCAGAAGTTATAAGGGAAAATGTAAAAGTTGTGGAGATTTTTTACGTTTAAACAGAGTTTCAACATCTATGGACTTACAAGTCCATGTGAAAATACCTACATTTGTTAAGAAACTTGTACTTTGATGAATCTTTGTGAACTAAGTTCTTTTACATTTTAGTTTAAGATAGATTGGTTGGGTACATTTTTGTTCGGTTCGGAAGTGTTCGGTGTTCGGCTTATTTAAGGTCTGTTCGATTTGGTTCGGTGCGGCTGAAAAATTCTCGTTCGGTACAGCCTTACTAACTAGGGAAGAACTTGACACATTTTAGAACAATATTATTGAACTCCCAATATCTTAACAAATTACACCAAAGTACCCAGTATGACTGGATTCAGTGCCGGAGTCTTCCAGCAACATTACTGTGGGTTATCTGAGACGCAAACTATTTTGTTGTAACCTGCAAGTTGTACCACGTGTTTTCACACTTTGTATTTAGAGGTGCTCAATTAGGAGAGAGTAGCCATTCTGAAGTTAGTATCAACTTAAAAATTTATATTTGTCAACTAGTAAAACGGATTTAATCGACTAATGTACTTGAACAGCACACAAGTAGAGAAAATTAGTTACTCAGTTACTTTGTATATCAATTCCTACATGCTACAAACTTCTGTGGCATGATCATTTTGGTCATACGAAAACAGGAACCGGAAGACTGGGTATTCCCTAATAGTGTCGTATCGCATTGCACTGAAAAGTTCAAAACTGCTGTTTATTTGTGCGGAGTTATCAGAAGAAACGTTTTGGAATTCAATACTTAGATACTCGTGATTTTGTATTTGATTCTAACCTTTTTAAAGAAGTATTTGACACGATATCATTGAAAGTATGGAGTAGGTACCGTAAGTGTCTAAGAGATTAATCTGTGAGCTTTTATTGCAGGCAACCCTACTATCGTAACTGGGCCTTTCAACTCCAGAGAGGTCAGCCAATATTGGACAAATGGAATCTCATTCCTGATGATGTGGATATTTTAATGACTCATACGCCACCTGTAGGTCATGGCGATTTGACCTTGGGTGGGGTTAGGGCTGGATGTGTGGAACTGCTTTCAACTGTGCAGCAACGGGTGAAACCTAAGTACCACGTATTTGGACACATACACGAAGGTAAGTGTTACAGTGTATGACATGACCTAAATTTACTTTTTATCGGTTCTGTATTTAATTTTGGTATGGCGTTTTGCGCTTGCTCACAACCAAAAATTGAACGCACAAAGATGTGAAATTGCGGTACAATAAATCACTAGTTAACACCACCTGGGTGTTTACACCATTTTACGGCTTTTAAGGGGGAGAGCGCTATCACGGTGCTTACAAAAAAAAAATCGAGGAAGTAAAA
>JAHWFP010110290.1:25008-43305 GCA_023313725.1 Lithobius niger
CAATACTCAAGAAGTTAGACAAGTTATTTCTTAACTACAAGGAAGTAACTTAATGGATGTAGCGTAAGTACAGAATCAGTGCAAGGCCCACTTTATGTAAAGAAGAAATGGGAGAGGGCTTTGACATGAGCGTTTTAGCAGCTTACCGGTTAGATTAATATTTCCATGCAGGAATGTTAGGTCTTAGCCCGGTATGCAACAGAAAGACCAATGGAAAGATAAGCTCCTGGCATAATGTCCATTAGGCTACTTAAAAAAAGAAAGTTGGTTCTTGGGCCTTTTTCTCAAGAAATCCGTGCGGGCAGAATTTTATTTTTTATTTATTTATTTTTCGACCTTATTTTTCCACACATTTTGGGGAATTATTTGTTTTTAGTTGGGGTAAAATAAAGAACACTACTTTATCTTGTAATTCTGCTTGCCACGTGTCCATACAATTCTTTGACGACAAGAATGGTAATTTTATATTTCCGTTTCTCACTAAGGCCATTTTTGTTTTGTAACGCCTATTTTTGCCGCGCCGTTTCTTTTTATTTCCAGCCTAAAAATCGGTGCGGGCGGGGCCTGCGAGCCAACTTTTCTTTTTTTAAATGGCCTTTTTCAAACGTATGTTTTAGCTCCTGTATTCACTAAGTGTTATGATGGACTTCGCCTTCCCATACAAAAAGGAGGGATAAGCCGTGACTGTGCATCCTGAGCACTAGGACATGATTACTTACAGTTCAATTACACCAAAACCAAAACAATCTAGGTTTTTCTTTAAAACCGGCAAATTTTCACCATTCTAATGGTTTTTCTATTACATCTGCATTTGAACCTCCCACCCTCCTCTTTCCCCTAGAGGGCCTTGGAGTCAGCGCTCTTGGCTCTCCTTGCTGCAGTTGGTGATAATCACCACCTGCAGCATGGTGCCCCACGCGCGCTGACTCAATGCCTTTTAGGAGAGGAGGAAGGGAAGTTCAAATGCAGATGAATAGAAAAACTGGTGAAGTGTGTGTGCGAGTGCAAGCCTCTAAACTGTAGCGTGAAGAAATTGCTTGTAAGTGGCCGAAAATTTGCCAGTTTTGCAGAAAAATGTGGACTGTTTTGGTTTTAGCATTATTGAACTGTAACTAATTATGAACAACAACAACCAAAGTAATGTTACCGTATTATCGGAGTTTGCAACTTGTACATGACCGTATCCTTCACGGGGGAGTTTTGAACCTCTGTAATTCAGCAGGAAGTATTTGTTTAACACTTTGGAGCCTGACGTACTGTTTCCCGCATGTCTGCCGGTACTGACCTTATTGGCTTCTTTAGAGAAAAAAAAAAATTCGGCTAGTTTTTCACCAGTGAACACGCTTTTTTTTGGAATAGTAGATGAAAGTGCACACTTCTTGAATTTAAAAAAGAAATTATTTTTTTGTTGTAAAAAATAAGGAAAAAATACACAACAAAAGCATACTAATGACAAACAAAGTTGCTCAAGTCTGAAATAAACACACCAAGTCAGCCATAATTTGATATTTGTTCACTGTAATAATTTTCTGGCACAGAATTCGAGTCCCTCTGTGGTGTGGGACTTCCAGTACAATCGTCAATTTCAGTTTAATTTTCGTCTGACAACGCCAACGACAAATCCAACTCGTTACAATCATCACTTGATTCATAATCTGACTGACCAAATTCATTGAAATCCTTGACTTCTGAGTTAGAATCTGTTATAAATTCATGAAATGCCTGTGAAACTTTGTGAACATTCAACTTTGTTTACAAGGCCTTGTATGGCCATCCGTACTTAAAGTTAAAGCCGTAGATTCTTTGCTGACACGAGACGCCATGTTGGCTTTCATTTCAAAAAGACACTCTGAAAAGCAGAAATTCTACTTCATGGTTCTACCATCTAGCGATTGAAAAGTGAACTAACACGACCAACAAATAGCCTGGCTAAGCATCGGTGCATGTACTGCCCTCCACAGTTTTGCGTTGTAAATCGAAAGTGAGAAACGTACCAGGATCCTACGTTTTTAGGATCCAAAGTGTTAAAAGGCTAACTGTTCATAGTTGTCTTTTCTGCGTATTACGTCTGTCTGGCAAAATGCAGTGTAACATTTTAATGGAAATGCCAATTTGAAGACCAGTGCAATTGGCCCCCATTTCAACGATGTGCTAGCACGGGCCTTCCACAGGAGGGCTTTCCCGCAATGTGTGAAACGGGTTCTGTCCCTCTTGGGCTCTGATAAGCTAAATGATCAGTGTACCACTGAACCTCAGTAGGAGATTTCATACCATGTGGTTCAAGAGAAAAAGGTTCCATATGAAATCAGTTCTACAAGTTCTACATGTCATCTTGTATTTGCAGGATATGGGGTTACTTCAGACGGCACAACAACGTTCATAAATGCTTCTACTTGCGATGTTAAGTACGATCCAATAAATTCTCCAATAGTATTCGATTTTCCCTTGCCAGTAGGACAGACTAAAGATGAAGATATATAAAATGTTTATTACTGTTATTTATAAAACATTGATGATTACATGTAAAACATGTTGGAAGTTATAAGACAGACTATGTTGTGTGGGGAATTTTATTTATTTTTAATGAAATTGGTTTTATATTGGTTGGATGTATATACTGAAAAATTTCTATTTCTACGACAAAACATTGTGCACAAGTAAGTTAAAAGGTTTGTATATATTGTAGATACCCACTAGAAAATCTATTTCCACAACAAATCCGCTATATATAAGAGTAAATTGAAGTTTTGCCTATCTTGTTTTTTTATACTATAAAATCTATTTATATGACAGAAAATTGTTCACGAGAGTAAATTAAATACAGAACATTGTACATAAAGGAAATTAAAAGAGTTTTGCATATGTTGTTCACGCTAGTGTTCTGTTAATAACTGTATTAAGGTGGTTTCACTTAGCTGAATTGGATCTACCGCTGTCTTCTGGTAAGTAATTAACTAGTCATCTAGTTAAAATAATCATAAAAGTTCTGTATTTTCATCAGCATCCTGGAGAACTGCCATGCCCTGGATGTTATCGTGGGCACGCAGTGTCGGGGATTTCATGTCGTGGACCATACGAATCTCACTCCAGCCACCAATCCTTATGCCACTGCTCTTCCCAAGCTACAACCCCAACAGTCCGTGCCGCCTCTGGCAGCAGCAACAGGGGTGTTACTGGAGGCAAGAATGGATCGCAGTAGAGTAGCCTGAAGCAGCGGCACGGCAAGCTCAAACGTTAGCACCCTACCGTCTCTACACACCTGGTGGTTGTGAGACCACCGTAGAAGGTACTGAGCCCTTTTTACAGTACCATGGTAAATGCTGGTTGGTTCTCTCAAAGAGCCCCTTCTGTAGACGAAGCAAGTATCAACCCCGAAAAGCACGAAAGCCCGAGTTTTCAGCAACTATGCAACTTGGCAGCCTCGGTGGCAAAGCTGAATGTATGCACTACGGAGTTGGTACACCTGCACAGTTCCGAACGGACCGTCTTCAGGTGATCGTCATCACGAAGGACAATTCCCAGGTAACATACAGACTAGACCCACACCAAATCGGAAGACAGGCGACCCGATTGTCCTCACTGCCAAAAATCATGCCAAAAGACTTCTAGCATTAAACATCAGGCCCTTATCACTGGTCAAAAAAACAAGTGTGTCCCAAAAGGAATTGGAGTCCTCTTCGGTTTGGGGCTACATGCTATGAGGAGCCGATGAAGCGAGCCAAGCAAGTATTTTGTCACAGTGCCACTCCGAGACATCGAACAAAGAAATAGCTAGGGTACAATCACCTAAAAAGTCCACTACCACCTAGGTCCCAGATAGGCCAGGAAAATGTAGAAGACTTCATTTGCCTTATTTGGGAATAATTTTGCCAAGTTCCGAAGCAGTATTAGTAGGCTACAATCGTCACCAAACTCTGCAATTAGATGGAAAACAATATTGCTGATAGAGAGTTTGTTCATCCTCATTTAAATAAAAATCCAAGGCCTGTTTTATGCTTTTGTGTTCCACATTCGATGCTTTTTTTTGCGTTCAGCATTTCCAATTGATTTACCTAATCAAGCTCCTATATGCTAGCAAGCGAAGTCGGCTCATGTATGACTCCGCATCACCCAAGACATGGCCACCTACAGTAAAGGCCGTATCATCTTTACCTTCCACAATGCTCCGCTAGAAGGCGAAACAAATACCTACGCGACAAGTTTGCCAAGTGGCGTCATCGGTTGGCAGAATTTGGCACCCTCGTCGGTTAATTTGAAATTTTGCCGATTGGTGTGGAGATGGCAGCACCTAGCAAACTTGCGCTTGCTTCTATGTCAATTGTTGATTTTAGTTGCCTTTTTTGGTCTGATAACGATACGGCCTTTAATGTAGGTGGCTTTTCCAAGACCGCTTTTCCTAAATAAATTGGACTGCGCATGCGCCAACTCTGACGTCAGTTGTGTTCTTTGTTGCGTCATGTATTTGTTATCTCTAATATCAAGATGGCTGTCGTTGTCGATCCGACTCTGGACCATACTTATTATGAAACGCAAGTGGGACTAAAAATTGTATTAGAGTGTACTGTATTATGCTACAATTGGCAATGTGGAATTTACGTTAGGATCAACATTTATCCCCGCCGATGATTTTCCCAATATTCCGCATGCCGTTGCTCATAAAAAATTATTTCGGCATGCTGCCGTTAATTTTTCAGCGCGCCACGCCACTAGGTAGTTTTGCATTTTAATTCAAAATTTCAGTTTTAATTTTTTAACGAGTTTTTCACGATCTAAGGAACCTTAAAAACAAAAAAAAGGTAAGAAAGATTAAAATCCTTGTCGGGCCTGGCCGGAAAGGCACCTTATATGTTTTTTTTGTAAACAGTTCCAATAGGCGGGTTATTATTGTCAGATTCGTGCAAGAATTTTATAAAGAAATACATAAACTGCTTTAGCAAAATACCACTACATTATTATTTTCATAGACGAAAGACAAAGCTCTGTGTTGGGTGGTTTCGATAGGCGGGTTGTTATTGTCAGTTTTGTGTGGTTTTGTTGTTATTGTCAGTTACGTTAGGTTAGGTAAGTTTGGGGTTTTGTATTTCATACTGAGGTAGTTAAAGTGGCACTATCACCGATTGAAATGCGAACGAAAATACCGTGGTGCCATCTTGCGACATTGATATTGTTAACCTTTATAGCTTGCTCGCAGGTGCACGAGGATGACCAAATTTTCACTCAATAATTAAGGATATCGTGGCTTGTTTGTTTCGTTAAAAGAAATGCCGTTATGCATTCCTTCGCTTGGTGCAAGCAAGAGCTAGATAGTACTACATAGCGCTAGATGTTGTCAGATTTCGTCTGCTTTCAATCGGTGATAGTGCCACTTTAACTGGTTGGGGTTTGGCATTTCATACTGGGGCAGTTAATTGGTTAGGTTATGTTAATGATGATTTAACGAGTTTTCACAATTTGGGACCAATTTGTAGTGCCTTCCGTGAAAATTAAAGGTAGTTTTTTTCCCCTTCTTTCGAATTTCGGGCCATGTGCTTGTGCGTAAAGGGAACATGGGAAGAAAACTGGCTCTCGTCCGATTTTTTTTTTAATGGACTAAGAATTACCTGCTGAGTAATGTTTTCCTCTTCCAGTTTTGGGGGAAAGCACACCGTTTGGCTGTGGTGAAGGTCCAAAGTGCTGCGCCAGAAAGCATGAAACTGGGCGAAAGAAACGCCAAACCCCAACCAGTTCATTACCTCAAGTGAAATGCCAAAGCCGGTTCCTAACCTAACCGTCAATAACAACACGACCAACCAACAATAACCACGTTTTTTGTGGTGGTTGTTGTTATTGTTGTACAAAATCAAGCTCCATAGATCACAGTTGTATTGTTTTTTTTAGAGTGGTATAGGCTTTAAATTTACTGCATTCTTTTTTTAAACCTTTCCAAGGTTTTTTAGTAATATATGTTTCGGCTCATAAAATTTGTCACCTGGATTGAAGTGAGCAAATTCCATGCTTTTCCAGCCTGACCCATGACTAGAATTCCCTACTAAGGGAAGAAGGGCCCAACTAAATTCCATACTTATCAGCTAGTGAACGAACCTGTTCATCACATATGGCAATCAAATAGCTTACACTCGAGTTATTGAAGCCCACCGTACTCCTCCTCCCCAATCCGGGATACCATACTTCATCTCAGAGCTTCCCCCCAACCATCCAAAAAACACATACAGTTGGCAAATTCGAGTTGTCGAGTTGGCAAAATCAGACAAATTTTCACTGCAAATTTGAGTACTGGTTAATTATTATCATCATATCGTCAGTTTGAAAGTAAAGTTTACAATACATTTTTTTTCCATCAGTTTTCGCAACACTTCTGCGGAACTTGGGAGTAAGTGAAATGCTGCCCCTGATCATTTCTGGTTGCTTCCCTGCATCGCTAGGCTGTAAGGAGTGGGGGAAAGGAAGCTTCGCGAAAATTTGCTTAGTTGACGAAATTGAAAATTGACTGGTCGTTTTGTTTGCTATGTCACCACCATAGCTTGTAAGTATCACAGATAATGTAGAAAATAAAAACAAAAAGTGGACAAAACTGTATCCCCACAGAGTTTGAAGTCGTAATAACAATTAACTTCGCGAAAATCGTACACAGTTGGCAAAATAAAAAATTGAGTTGGCTATTTTACTTCCTATAGTTCTTTTTCTGTTAGACAGTGCCGCTCAGAAGGGGTTTTAGCGTGGAGCAACTCGTAACTGGTATTTCAGGAGGGTAGAAAATTACTGGCATATTAATAAACCAAAACACAACATCACTGCCAGGATTTAAAACGTTTCTTAGGTAAAGCAGAAATATCAATAAACTCTGCATAAAACAAACCCTGCATAAGGACTTCTGCCAAGTTATCGCCGTCTGAAGTTGTGATATCAAATAAATCTAAAAAATTAATGCAGTTGTCTATTTGATTTACTAGTTCGTCTGCTAGTCAATCAGTGCCTTGGTTTTAGTTAAAACAGTAACGTGAACTAAAGCTGTGTACTTCATGAAAATCGGGTACAGTTGGCAAAATCAAAAACCGAGTTGGAAAAATTGAATTAGCTGTTTGATTTTCTGTTGTCCTGTTTCTGTTAACCTATCGCCACTAAATTTAAATTTGTATTAATGCAGAAACAACTACATTTTTCAAATGAAAGTTGTTAAAAATTTTAAACTTGTTAATTTCGATGGTTCAAAAGACGTGGTGCGTCAAAAGGTGCGACGTGGCCTTAAGACTGATAGGTAAGCAAATGTCATCTTCGAAGAGCACGAAAGATGGAACTTCAGCTTTCTTCGGGGTTGAGAGGGCCGTGCCGAAAACCAATTTCACTTCGGCGCATAAGAAATCACATTCCGTGTTAGTGTTGCCCCATCTTGTCTCACGTCTGGGTCATGGAGTTGGTGGTTCTTTGTCGAGTTTTAGTGGCTCACCTTTACCAAGTAAGGAGCCTTCGTTTCGGAAGAGGCAAGTTAAAAGGATGGTTGATTGGCATAGTCGACTGCGTGGAATGGAGTCACGATCTCGTAAGGCGAAACCGAAACCTGACTTTTAGCCTTGGTTGATGACGGGAGAGTCGTCTGACTGTGTTGGCTTGTAGAGGAAGCAGTCGGGAACTGTGTCTTCTACTGTCTTGAGGATGTGGGGTCCTCGATATTCTCGTCAGTAAAGTGTTTTTATTTCAGAGACGAAAGAGGGGTTCGAGCCGGAGCTTGAGCGTGAGGTGGACTGTTCCCAATTGGAGCTGTGGAGGTGACGGGGTGGTCGTCTGACGGCAAGAGCTTCTTGGTTGCTTGAGACGAAAGCTGAGATGTACGTTTTTCGGCTTTTTTGGCTGGCGGTTGAAACCACCCAGTCCTGAGTGTGAGCTCGACGTACTGAAGACTGAAGGCGGTCATCGGGTTTTCGTTTATGTGCTTTCGGCTGGCAGTTTGGACGAGCAAGTTGACTTCGCTGCGGGTCAGCAAGGTCGAGGGCCGAAAGCTTGAGCAGTAGTCAGAGAGAGCGGCACTCGAAGCGGTGGCTAGGTGCTGCGGCCATCTTCGGCGGAAGAATCCAAATTTCAAAACGAAAGTTCGGGAAACGAGAAGCGAGGCAACCTCAGGAGGAAAATGAATGACGGTAGTAATCACGCTCTCGCTTTTATAAAGGAGGACTGCGCCGCTCATGCACAGTGGGGCTTGCAAGCAGGCGGCTACATGCAGACAAGAAAGCTCCAGGGAAACAACATTGAGGATCAATGTAATGCTAAAATTAACAGGTTAAGATGTTTTCCATGGCAAAAAGAAACAAGTAATTAACAAGCAACAAATTCTTTCACAAAAAAAAAAGCCCAAGCTTTAATGACAATACAATTTTGGTACACATAACACTAATACATGTTACTGGACACCTTACAAAGCTAAAATTATAAAAATATTTTGTTATTTTCATGACCTTTTAATTAGGCCACCCAAAAAAAATTGTTTGCTTTAAGGGTGACGTTGCGTATTAAAACACCAGGTAACCAAGCATTTTTATTACTTTGACAAGTAAAGGTCAAAGAGTACGTAATCAGCCTTAAAAAATATAATATTTTGCAAATATGTTATTTACGTCGTCTAGTATTCAATATTTCTGTAGTTTAGCCAATTAACTTGTTAGCTGTTTGCGCTAGAGGATTGAAATTTGCACCATTGAAAACCTAGTTTCCAGCTGGTTAAAATGGTATATTGGAATGTCAAAATCTATCAAAATATCGGAAAAATATGATTTTTAGCAGTTGGACCAAGATTCAGATAAAAATGTTTGACCTGCAATAATTCAAAGCACCCGCACGCACCTATAAACCAAATGTTTAACTTTGCGTGGCCTTACATTTATTTTTTTACAGTTTACTGACAGACAAGTTGACTCGAATAAAAGTTTATAAAATGTAACATCGCTTTAAAAATAATAAGGGCGAAACAAATACGAATATTTAAAAATAAATAATCGATCCAAACAATCTGCAGTAAAACGAAGGGACCGCTATCATAAATAAACCTCTGAAGATGCATGAATCACACTTTAGTCGGTTTTGTGAGATGTGCACCCATCCTTAGCAGGCACTTTACATATTATAATTTCAAACATAAATATCACAAATGTTATTGCCACTGCAAATATAAAAAAAAATCAAAACAATGCAATTCAAAAAACAAAAATGAAAGCTTAAAATTTCAAAACAACATAATTGTTGTTTGAGGTGCCTCATTCTTGAGTTTGGATGTACTCAGGATCATTGCCAACGCTGGATACCCAGACAAAACTAATTAATGCACATTTGGTTAGAGAGCCCTTGTAATTCCGCACGCAACGCTGCTGTTTCTAGCTACAGATATGACAATTTAAAAATGTGGGTTTGCACGATAATTCAATAATTCAGAAACGGTGCGATACGATAATCAACTAAAAATTGTATCGCGATATTATCGAATTATCATGCCACCCCTACAATAGTCCCTTTTCCAACAGTGCCTCCCAAACCAAAGCCCTAGCTTTCGGGGCCACCCCGATAAGTCTCCACCAGCAGATTTAACTGTGAATTATGTTGGATTTTGGAGGAGTGACCATCTAAAACACTGAATTTGTGTAAAAAAGACAACGCAAATCCAGACCATGTATGTGAATGATTGCATAATCGCTGACTTTTTCGTGATGGAGAAAACACCCCTGGACAGAAGTAAGGTTAGAAAATCAGTTAGGCTTGATTTAACACCCTTCCCCGACTTTTGCCATATTAATCGTAGAGGCCCATAGGCTTTTAATAAGTGATTTGCAATACTGCAAAAACTGCTAAAGCATCCAGAGCAGGGAGTACGGCTGCCTTGTAAGGAAACGCCATGTAACACATTTTCACAAAACATTCATTCTGTAGTCTTACAGCCACCTGTCAAAAGCAATCAGAATCAAAATTACATCACAGTTCGTTTCATTATCATATCGCATTCGTAAACCAATTCTATGTTACCTGGAGTAAATTAATGTGTACATTTGTGTACAACGCTTGCAATGGGTGACAAATTCTTTACATTCCATGCATGGCTGACACGCAAAGGAAAAGACATCAAATTAAAAATATGTACGGGGCTTCTGTGATGGTCCAAACTAAATGCAACAATTAAAAGAACATTGTTCCTTTAAATTAAAACATGATAAATTGTGCTGACCACAATGAAGGCCAGGTAAAATTTCTGGAAAGCTCTGTACTCTGTAAACTCCTGTTCTGCTCAAAACTTTTAAGTCTTCTTCGACAATCACTTCAGTGTAGTTTAGGGGCTAGGATGGTAGCTAGATTTTGTGCCTTGTACATTTTTTTTTAAGATTTCTTACTAACAAATTGTAAAAACATAGTCGTGGGGATTGCACCAAATGAAAATGTACATGTGATGTAACTTTATTATTGCTTTGGAGAAGCAAATGTGTAAGGGTACAAAACGATTTTTTAAGCAGCCTTCCATCTTGCTCACTATGCCTTGAGATTTTTTTTTGCATTAACATCACTGTTTTTTATTACAATTCAGTCTGGTATAATGGACGCAAGAACATGTACAGATCATTAACTAGACGCAGCTGATAATGAAATGCGTAATAATTACTTTTTCTGAACTTTTAACAATACACGAGTGTTCTTATGGAGTGGTTAAAACTGCATCGAGTCATTCTCCGCCATTTTACCATGTTAACACAGGTTTACGACATTCGAGGATGCAACAGCAGTTCCCCACTTAAAGCAGATAATAGTGAGATGAGTACTAATTATTCGATTTGATCGTTAACGACACATTATGTCGCATTTGCAATATTAACCTCTGTATGAGTGAATATTACAAAATGTGTCATGCAGGAAAGCCACCATTAGCTATCCGACAGGGGCACACACGAGACAAGCATTATGGCCGATTTTGGTTTACTCAGCGCGTGCCGTCTAGCCTATACAACAGTATACTAAGACGGCGCACAGTTTACTGGAATTACCTAGGATATCACAATCACCCACATAACCAATACCCCAATCGGTAAAACTAGTCGGCCTTTTGTGCATACGCACTACTACAACTGTACTTTGTGATACAAAAAAAATAATACATGATACGCTGAGTCATCAAAGTCTGTCATCATCTTCTATTACTAGAAAACACATAGACTAATTTGCTCTTTAGCTACACACAGACTTGTGTAGAGATTAGCCCAACATTTGATATTTATATAAAACTATATGTACTACAGATTCAAACACAGATAAGTAGTACAAAGCTTTAACAAGTAAAAAAAAAAATGGTGTGAAACGATTGCGCTGCAAAAATGTTGGCTATGCTACATATTGGCCTACATCATTACTTGCCACATGAACAGAACCCGTCCCAAGAAATAGGCACATGCTTACGCATACAAAGTTTGAAGTTCGGCTTTCAAGCTGCATCATTTTGGACACTTTTAATCTTAAAAACTATTTAAAACCGACGTAAAGGGCTAAACAAATAAAGTTGGGGACAAGGACTGTACAAAAAAACATTGGCTAAGGACTTGAGAAGGTGTTGACCGCGTAGTGGTGGGGGGAGGGGGTCCTGCTTATGTAAAAAATGTACTATTGTACTGCATTTTACACCAGGTTTGGTCGATGGGTATCAGAAATTGCAGACTAGTTTCTTGAGGCACTCCACAATTGAAACATAAGGTGACAAGATAAGGGAAGGATTGGAAAAATGTGAGAAAAATTGCAATTACGTTTTAAATCAGTATTTCACAAAATTAATACAGTACGTTGTAATCCTTTACTATGAGACAATTAAGTTCTGCTCACCGTATACACCTTCGTAGTACCAGGAGCTAATGAAACGAGGACACAATGTACTACCAGGGCACAATTTTTATTTTTTCTGGTAGTACCAGTTACCACTTGTTTGCTACCAATCAACTTCAAAGGAAGAAATGTGAAATTAAGGCTTGATCCAAAATGAGAGTAACGTTTCACTGAGTGCTCAGTACGGAACTGATGGCACGGAAGCTAGAATGGTTTCGTTTAGGAGAAAATCCCTGGCAACTAGGGATGTGCGAGTAGAACAATTTTAATTCGAGTCGAGCCGAGCCGAGTTTGCAACAGAAGAATCGAGTATCGAGCCGAGTTCGAGTATTTGATGGAAATATTTTGTATGCAAGTTTCCCTTTAATTTGTTAAGCTAATAGGAACAAAGATGGTGCTTAATTGGCTGTGTGGGTCATGGTTTTCCAGTTTTTAGGAAATAACTTGAAAATGGTTTCAGCTATTGACTTTTAATCTGCACCACTGGAAAGCTCTCGTCGAGACGTTCGATTTGGTATATTGGAATGTTAAAATCGGTCAAAAATTGACGAAGTTATCGCATTTTCCCCGGATTCGAGTTTTTCGAGTATCGCACATCCCTACTGGCAACCGAGAACTTACAAAAGTAACCTACAAAAATAAAATAAAAATGGTGATATATGTGTACAGAACAACACTCTAAACTCAAAAATATTCAACAAAACAACAATTGGTGTACAAAACAAAACTCATGAAACATACCAAAATTAATACGCAAGCTGTACTGTACAGCCACACTTCAAGCTTTCTTTTCCTTAAAAAATTCTTGAAAAATCAGTGAAAACAGTTTTAATTTCTCATTTATTTAACTGTCTGGCACTTCAATGGTTTCGTATGAAAGTATTTTTCCAAGGGAGTTTTTGCATTACTGACACATTAAGGAATATAAATGGATTTTTACTTTTTTTGTACTTACTTATGTTAATTGTTTAAGGGATCTAATTACATTTTTACTACTTAGTAGTTATAAAATTGTAGTCTTTTTAATAAATACAGGGGTTAAAAAGGTCAAGAGCAGTGTTTTCAGCCTGTGCAGCGGCGCTTTGAAATAACTTTACATTATTTGAGCATGCTCCAGTACATTACAGACATGTAAAATAAATGCAAAAGAGATTTTGTAAAAAATTGCAATAATAAACTTTTACTGTGTTTACGAGCAATTGCAATAATAAATGGACGGCTTCAGTAAATACTAACACGAGGGGTGTGAGAGTAGAATAATTTTAATGGAGCCGAGTCGAGTATCGAGCCAAGTTCGAGTATTTGGGAACACATTTTGTTGGCAAGTTTCTCTTGAATTTGTTAAGTTAATAAGAACTAAGATGCTGCTTAACTGGATGATGGGTTGTGGTTTTCCAGTTTTAAGGAAATAACTTGAAATAATGGTTTGATCTATTGGCCTTTCATCTGCACCATCGGAAAGCTCTTATCGACACAATGAATTTTGGTATACTGAAATGTCGAAATCGGTGAAAAATTGACGAAGTAATCGCATTTTCTCTGGATTCGAGTTTTCCGATTATGGATGCGAGCTGCGACCCGAGTTAGAGTGAAAGTTGCATGCATACTCGCCTCGGCTATGTTGAGTATCGCACAGTCGTAACTAACACAACTGGGAACCTATACAAATCTATCAGCCGCCATCTAAGCGGTATTGTGATGTACATATCCTAGGTTGGGAAGGGATACAGCTTTAACAAGCTACAACTTAAAAGAGTTTACTTGCGTGCTCGACCTCAACTCAAAGCATGGTATGTACCGTATTGGCCCGAAATACATACTTTAGTGACATTAAAAAAAAAATCAAACCAAAGAAGTTTACCCTGACCAACAGGAATTCTGAATCAGACAGGTGTATGAAGGGAGAAGGGATACAGATTCGGCCGACGGAAGTATGAATGCCGTTACAGTTTAGAGATGTTTGATTCCAAACTACAGTTGGTTCTTAAATTAGGTTATTTTTATATACAGTAGCTTGTTCCGGAACACAACAAGCCTAGTCAATGAAAATTTAAAGTAATGTGCTGTGCATTGATCATGATTGATTTGCCGATCTCCCTCTTCTTTCATCATTTTCGTCTCTTTCTCCCCTTAATTCCTCACATGCCACCGAACCTCTATGCCAAGACGAAATGGTTAGTGTCTATATTGATTTTTTAAGGTGATGGTGGGTTGGGGAAAGGTGAGTGATAATGTACATTATTTCCAGATAAAGAATGCTGAAACATTTTATCTAACAAAGAAGACTATGGGGCTGATTTTATTTCTTTTTGTTGTGTTTTAATGGAAATGTTTTTCAGGCCAAACTATTATTACAGACAGTCACTTACGCAAAATCAAAAATTGTCCAAGTTCCACTATTCAAACTTGCAAATATTCTACTATCTCTACTGATAGTCTGCAAGAGTCATGAGACTTGCACAATAACCACCAACGAACTTTCTCTCAAGACAAGAGTCATGTGACTTGCACAACCACCACCAACGAACTTTCTCAAGTCCAGTATCTTCAAATTTCCCTCTTCTCCACTTCTTACCCAGTGAGCCTTGGAACTCAGTCAGTTTGCTTAGTCACTGTCTCAGCTGGCCCCCTCATCAATACTGGAGCTGTTGCTGAACAAAGGTAGGAATTTTTGCCAGCTTATCGTCAGTTTTTGATTCAATTCAGCTGTCACTATTCTGCTGATATGCCGATTTTTGCACGTTCATAAGTGGTATTTTCCTATCTTGAGTGTGTTGAATGACAATGGCCTTTAACGCTTGGAGGTGTGCTCCCGTACTGGTCTGACTTCAGCATCACCTTGGTGTTACCCCAGTCTGCTTGGTGTTTATTCTTTTCACAATGCAAGGATACAGTACTCTTCTTGTCTCCGTCAACTGTCGCTTATGCATGCTCCTTGACTCGGACGCAAATTTGCCTTTTTGTCTCGCCTATGTGACCTTGTGGCCAATCTTTGCACGGGATCCAATACACACCTCCTACGCTGGTTGTTGGTGGTGGTGCAAATCTCGTGACTCTTGCTTGAAGAATAGTCGAAAATTTGAAAATAAGAATGATGAAACTTGGACGATTCTGGGTTTTGTTGTAAGTGACTGTCGGTAATAATCTTCATCCAAAGTGAATTTGCCGAATTGACGGTATTTTCAAAACTTTTAAATGCAAGAACAGCACATCGCTAGCTCAGTTTATATAGTATTAAGCCGCATTTGTGGAGTATATATAATAAGCAAGCACATCAACATATCAATTGATCTTTGACTTCAATGATAAGCTGCTTGACAAGGAAATAGAACCATTACTTAGAATTAGAACTTGAAGTCAGTATTCAAACTACAATACTGACCATTCTGATACAGACACAAATTAATTTTTCAATTACCGTAAATCCTCTATACGTGGCCAAGTCCTCAATTGTAGCCGGCTGTTTTCCCACTCATGAATTAGTCGCTGGTTCAAAATGGCTCGATTTTGTAAAAATTCTATACAAGAGAATGTCCGTCACATAAGCACCGTATCCAACTTCTACACATACTGATACTGTAAATTTCCTCTCTAAATTTTGTAATCTAGTTGTAGACGGTCTCTAATTTAACCGGTCAAAATGGCTGATTTTTAAGCAGTCCTACGCTACAAATAGAGGATTTACGCTACCTTATCCTGTATTGAAATTTTGAACCAAGAATGTGTGAACAAACATAACGTAGTTAATGCTCTAATTTTTACTAAGCACCATCTTCTATTCCTTCGTAAATCCCTCTGGCAATGGCATGTCAAATATTATGGGTGTGTTGGTAGGCTTATAACCTATGGTACAAGTTGATGCATTGATAAATACAGTATGTCCATCAGTTGTGGTGCCGTAACCTGAAATAGTAATTTGTTAAGGATGTAAAGCCAAATTTCGCCCTCTTGAATGTAGGATGATAATACAATGCATTACCGTATATAAAAACTTGAATACACAAAAAGAAACATATTGTTCATAATCAACAGTCATTTGCATGTTCATTCAACTCCTGGCAGTATGCTGTACATACTGTTGGTATGGGTTTTTTTTTGTTGCTAACCAGTGAGTTGATGTTTAACATACTTACCTATACAACCAATCTTTCATTCACTAGATTATGAAATAAGAAAACTTGGCCTGTTGACCAGTTTTCAAGACGAAGTTATCAAGGTGACAAAAGGCTGCTCAAGAGCTTGGTGGGAGACAAACAAATAGAAAATCACACTAGCTACGCTTGCCCATCAAAGAAATTGACAAAACTACAAATTTTTTCTCTCAATAGTAAGCCGCACGAAGTCGGAATAACTGTGTCAAGACTTGGCAAGTGCAACATGATCAGTGAAGATCGTTATATTGAGCAATTTCATTTAATTAACAGAGCCGTGGCATGGCATTTCTGACTGAACTGTGTTTCAGGACTCAATGTATTTTGCCCCTAGCATTATTTTACAGAGGCCAATCGATCACCATAATAGTGTTGTTGGTAATCTAAACTCTCATTGACGTCAACTTGGATGACACTTCAACTACAGATGCACCGATCAAAACATTGGAAATCCACAGAACGAAGGATGAGCGAAGGCGTTGGACAACTGCCGGTGGGGACGGGACGTCGATTGCCGTTGAGAAGTTAAATGAAGGAACCGAGATGGAGAGTTAGGATCTTTCGGGGCGGAGACCAGATTAGAGCTAGACGATGTGAGGCCTGTAATACAGAATGAGGGCAAGGGTGGCCGATGGCCGTGAGGAAGCGGCAGTGCAGAAAAAGAGGCCGGAGCGTCTTTTGCTGCGAAGCCTAGTAGGCTTTTGAAAGACGGAAAGTCTTCTTATGTTGCGGATGTTGGACGAAGGATCCTCTTGTACTGTGAAGGACGGTCTTGTGCTGTAGAGCAAGGGTGGTCTTTTGTTGTGAAGGATGGCAAAGGATCCTCTTACACTGCGAAGGATAGTCTTGTGCCGACGGAGCAAGGATAGTCTTCCGTTGCGAAGGAAGGGCAAATGATCCCGTTGCGCTGAAGAAAATGGAATGAAAGACGGATTACACGTGGCGAAGGACGGTAAGGCCGGATCTTCCAAGAAGCAAGACGGCAGGAAGCGGAATGGGAAGCCGGAGATGGGAAATCCCGGAGCGAAGGATCTTCACGCGAATAAAAACGGGACGAACAAAGAAGAGGAGAGTGAGCCGAAGGCTGAGCGTAGAATCTGCAAGGTGAAGCCATGCGATGGAGTTTCTACGAGGCGAAGGATCCTTCGTAGCGAAGGGTGGAACGAAGGATTCTTCGCGCGAAGGAAGACCAGAGTCAAACACATGAAACTGTCGAAGTGGCAAATGAAGGATCTTTCGCAGCGAAGGATGGCAGAGCTTGAAAAGTGAATACGGACGTTGGAACGAAAGGAGGTTTTCAAAGCGAAGGATGAGAGGGTAAACAGCGGCGAGGAGGTCTTGCCGAAGGCTGGAGGAAAAGAGATGGCTGGCTATCGCCGTAACACCATTTATGAAGGGTTTGCGCTTGGAGAGGGCAGAAGGGTTGCAGAGCTGGGCGGAGTTTAAATCCTCCAGGGTAAACAGCATCTTTTGAAAGGAATGCAAAAAATGTACAGGTAGTGGATATGTTCGTGCCGGCAACTAGAAACCACCATTTTTCCAAGTAAAAATTGGTTTCTACTGCCTAATCGAAAATATACACTACTGTGTAAATTTTTGCATTTAGCACCTGCAAAGCTTTTTACCTTGGAGGAATTTAAACTCGTGGGATCCACCCAGCTTCGCTTCCCATCTGTGGATGTGCCAGCACAGACCCTCATAAATGGTGTTAGGGCGATAGCCAATAGTCTACTTTTCCTCTCGATCTGTCGTGGTGGTGACTCAAGAGAGGAGGTTGGGTGGGTACAAGTAGCGTATATTTTCGATAAGGCAATAGAAACCAATTTTGTTGTGGTTTCTAGTTGCCGGCACAAAAATACCCACTACCTGTAAATTTTTGTATTTACAGATGACCTCGTCATCAGAGGTGGTAGGCATCCCATGTACGAGATGGGTCTCATGGTGAAGGAATCTCCGCAGATGTAAATGAGCAAAGGCTATCTACTAGGGTGGGAACTTACTTCCATAGCGAACGAGAGACATCTGGGAAGTGCTCAAACGAGTTGAACTGCGTTCCCCTAACAAAGAAATAAAAATTAGGGAAGGGTGGGGGGGGGGGGTGGAGTTCCTGTTTGTTGGGGAGTTGGAGACTGATGAAATGGATGAGCGTCGGATGAGAGAAGGCGAGAGTTGCTTCCAGACGGGGTGAAGATGGTCACATGAGGACAGTTTAGACGTTGATGAAAAGCACATTGTAGACATTGTGGATGAACACAATTTAGTCTCCAAATTCGACTAATGGCAAGTGAAACCATGTCGGAGTTATGTCGCA
>JAHWFP010110292.1:7567-24954 GCA_023313725.1 Lithobius niger
GACTAAACTCCCGCATCACTACTCTGATGCTTCCAAAGCTAGTTATCTATTGGTTTTCTTCTGGGACTAAACTCCCTTACCAGTATTATGCTGCTTCCAGAGCCAGTTATCTATTGGTGATCTTCTGGGACTAAACTCCCTCATCACTACTCTGCTGCTTCCACAACTAGTTATCTATCACACACTAATCTGTCAATCAGTCACTCAGCTGATCTACAGGCAAAGCACCGACTGGTTATAAAACATGATGGATCAGAATGTACAGAGGTCTACAAGAAAAGTGTTAAAAAAGTTTTTCTGCTTCCAAGAATGTGATTTATATGACCAAGCACAGTTGGATTGGCGCAATGAGTCAACGATGTCACAAGTTCATTCGGGTCAAGTTTTTGGTCAGTTCACTGGGTCATCGGGTTTGAGCATCTGACCTAGAAGATTGGGTCAGATCTGATGACTCAGTGACTTCCACTGACTTGGTAACCAAGTATTCACAACAACAACAAAAGACAGAAATTAAAATTAAGTAAGAGAATGGTTTTATTGCAAATGTTCAGAAGGATTAGGTACAAACGACATTGGGTCAGACCCACAGACTCAGTGACTAGGACTGGCTTGGTAACCAAGGGATCACAACAACAAAATTCGGAGATTAAAATCAATTAAGAGCTTAGTTTTAATAATAAATTTAACCACAAAAGAGTGGTTGGGAGCTAGCAGGATTTAGAAGCCGCTTATACTAGTCCCATTAAGTTGTATAAGGATTTACAAGCTAAAACGTGAATCATGGTTTAGAAACAAGATTAGGCCTCGTCAGAAATATTCGGAGACAAGTCCTACCCAATCTATTGCACATATTCAGAGGACTAGGTACAAAATACACTGTGTATACAAAATATACTGAGTTTAAAGAAGGTATAAATTTCGCCACAAACTGCAAGTTGGCTGAACTTTGTATAACTTTATAATTTATAATTTTATAAGACCTTCATTTCTATTCCATTTGGTTTTATTTTTATTGTTTTGGTTTTCCAGATGGTGTAGGATTAATTATTGACGAAGCAGCAGCCCCCTGGCGGCCTGGAGAAATATCATCAATTACGGCTGAATCTGGTTAGTATTTATGATTTTTATAGCTGTGAAAGGAAAATGGGCCAGAGCGATGTGAACCACTGTCTCACTATTTGGAAAGTTAAAGAGTGTGTGTGTAGATACGTTTCCCTCCATGTACCTGTCTGTTTATTTTTAACTTGTTTTCTGATAAGGTATATTTCTTTTATATTTTAGACGTTTAGACTTTCGTTTAACAGAATCTTGTCTTTAGGGCACTGTTACGTGGGTATCGGAAGCAATGAAACAATATTTTTTTTTTGTATTTTGACAACAGGAACCCAATTGATGGTGGTGTGGGAGACCGGTCATTACGTTATTGCATGGTTAAATTAAGTTTACCTTATATTGTGATGGGAATTCTGTTGGGATACAGGTTTCAATTCTTTGTTTGGTGTGTCATACTAGCTCACCACCATAGCCCACCATTTCAACTGTTAGGTCTCTTGTAGTAGCTTACCAAACTGCAAAGTATGCATTATCCAGTATTTTTAGAAAAATAAAACTCGGTGTCATAAAATCACCCAGAATTTTCGAACTTGCACCCAGGACTCCTAAGAGTTTTTTTTCTGTTTTTCAAACTTCTGCAGGTATAGGTATACATCCCACCCTACTAACTTTCAGGAATATAAAGTTAACCAGCAAAAATAACTTGTCGTACCTAAGATGCATCAGAATTCATCACTGAAGATGGGACTTACTCCGCCAAAGGCGTTACAGTCGTTGCAACACATATCGAGTGATTTACTGGACACGAAGCCAAATCGGCTCAATCACAAATAATTATGGACGCAAACCTATTTCTGTTGCCTTTTGGAATTAAGACTGCCTGAGTGGGGAATTGAACCCTCTACCCCTGACACTAAAGGCCAAACTCCTGCCACTCAGCCGTACTAACATGCCTTAGCAGAATGGTAGGGCTTTGGTCTTTGGTCTTTGGTCTCAGAACGTCCTCAGTCAGGCAGTATGACATTAACTAAAAAGGCAACGGAGCTCGCAATGTCTTGTACAAGCCAAATTTCTGGTTCAGTTAAACTTAAACCTTACTGCCGGTCTAAGCCTTATTCCTGGCACAAATTAAGGACGGAAAGCCAAAAGCTCAACAAGTATTAAATAAATACAGATGTAAACCTATTTACGTTGCCTTTTGGAGGTATATGTCAGACTGCCTGAGCGGGGAATTGAACCACGACCTTTTGGAACCAAAGGCCGAGGTCCTACCGCTGAGCCAAACTACATGGCAAAAAGGAAATGTCTTTCAGCAACTGAAAAACCTGTGATACTGGCATATTTTATATAATACAGTGACTTCTACCATAATCGGAGGTTTTTCCCGGTTCGCATTCCCAGGTTTGCCCTGTGTGTACTAGTCTTACTTCTCGTCTAAATAAGGATTCTCGATGATAAGGCTGAAAATTCCGGCAGTTTATCTACACTGGCTTTAGTTTGCTTCAAATTACTTAAAGCTCAAAGAATACGATACAAAATGCTAAAAAGCTAATAAATAAAACGCAACAAACCGTGTGCTGTTGGATTTTTATTTCTTTTTAATGCCTGTGTACTCATTCGTCAGTTTATTCATAAGTAGGTTTACAATGGCTGTTCGCAGGCAAGGCATGTCCCTCCCCACCACTCCCAGTTAATTCGGACTGTCTCCTAGGCATTGCGTACCTTACTGCAAAAGTCGTATTAATTTCACTAAATGAAACCTTCCATTATGGCGAGATAAGTAAGGGATAAATCTACAAAATTGTATGTTTCGTCAATGCTTAATTAACTTCCAGAAGACTTCAGAAATATTAATCCTTTAATCAAAATTTAAAGTTAAAGCCTTTTTACTAAATGTACTAGCCAGTAGCCACGTTGCTCGCTGCTTACACTTAAATATTTTTTTGTCAGTAGTGCACAGGAGCTCGAGAGGAGCCGGCGAGGACATTACCCCTGCCCTTCTCGGAAAAATGCCCGTTTTGCCTTTTCGTACAAAAAATCCGCCCTCTTTTGTTTTTCTGAAATGATAAATGCTGGCGCTGCAGCCAGGGAAACAACCTAGATGCCTAAAAAGGGCAAAAAGAAGGCCAAGAAAGGGCTAAGAAAAGCTAAAAAAAAAGAAAAAAAAACAGGGTAAAACACAGTGTCAAGAACAAATAAAAAAAAAATGGTCCCCACAATCTCTGAGATCTGTACATGCTACTGTTTTTTTGTAGTGAATTCAAATCGTAATATTTAAAAAAAAAACATTTATTTATCTTTTAGTGTTTATGTGTATTCTCTTTTACTGTTTATGCGTTTAACAGGCAAACTCTTGCATATAATTTTTGTATAGAATCCAGATTGTAATACTTTTTTAAGATTTATATGTAGTTAGTGAGCAAGCAAGCAAGTAGTTAGTTAATGTATATGTAGTTAGTTTGAACAAGCAACAACTAAGCACAGAACTTCTGTGCTTAGTTGTTGCTTGTTCAAACAAGTATTTCAGTAATACCAATCATTTAAGTGAATGTTCCTTCTTTTTGTTGTGTTTTCAGTTTTCCTGCCTGGAGGTTGTCTTTTAACGACAGAGCAATACAGTGGAATTGAAGAGTTTATTAAAGGACGACACTTTACGAGTTGGTAAGTAAACACGCTTATCCCGCCCACCGGAACTTACACCTATTTTGAACGTAATTTATCGGAAATTAGGTTTGAAGTTTTTTTTTTTTTGTGTGAATTAGACTGTTAATGACAAATAGGAACACACTGTCATTACTTCAAGTGTTGAGTGACACCAAATTCAAAATTAGCCGTTTAGAGTTGAAAAACCAACTCAGAATGTCAACACTGTGTTTATACTTGTCATGCTTTGTGGCGTTTGGATCTATTAAATCCTGTAAATAGTATACTGGCACCCAGACACAAAAAGTTGTTGTCGCCAATGTGTGACTGTGAATATGAATATGACTGAGTGGAAACCTACTGGCTTATATGACGCTGGATAATGGATGTGCCATACTGCTGTTTTTTGTAGTTTTTCAGTGGTGTGAGATCAGACGATCTTTCTGTAAGCAATTTATGAAGCAGTTTTATCATCTCCCCCACCCCCATGCACAGATTTCGCACTTAAAAAGAAAATCTGTCCTCCCTGGTTGAACGATATCACTACTTTGAAAGGCCGACTGTTTTTTGAAACTTGGCGGCTCCTCTTATACCAGTTTGGGTTTTGGGTGGATATCACAACTTTCAGAGGACTGTGAATGAAGAAAAGATCTGACGGTGTAATCGTCATCTGTACCTTTTTTTGTCTGGAGAAATTTTCACCTTTGCCATTGCCCAATTTGCCGTTACGTCAGCGAAATTGACACGGTTTGATGCTAATTTTCGTTTGCTTTGTTCACTCAATCAGCGCATCCCTCCTCACTTGGCCGTACCGCGGTTAACGTTAATCATTCAATCACTTAGTTACCATGTTGTTCATGAACACATAATTATCCTGTTTATCGTCGTGGAGCCGGTAATTTAATTTGGATTCGTGTACCTTAACAAAAAACCGACCAGACCTTTGCAACAACAGGTACTCCGTTTCTTAGTCAACCACCTGTTTGCAACAACAATGAATTCTGACAATTAGGTACTGAAACGATAAGCGTGTAACACTTAAGCATGTTATAATCTACTGTTGGATGACATTACAAACAATGGTTACAACAATAATTTTGCACTTACAAGCCACTTCAGGGCCACGTGCTTCTAGTTGCAACCCCCACTTTAGAAAAAGGCACTTCCTCATATGACGCTTTACCTGTCAGCCAAAATTTAGAGCTGGCAACTTTCCCTAATCAGCTGTAGATGTGTCGTTATACCCTATGAGAATTAACATGGGAGCCTGCGGACTAGTTACTAGCTACTAGTTACTGGTCACCAATAACACAAATTCAACATTATTGAAGGCACTTTTTCTCCATGAAGGACACGTTCCCACATTTTCGTGTTGACGTTTTCTTCGTTACTGGACCCAAGACACCTGATTCAAACGATTTGCAAAGATTTCTGCCGCGTATGCCATGTCCGATGTGGAATTCGCTCGCAGACTTGCCCGAAGCACCTTTTCGTCCTCCTCAAATTGTGCTGGCGCCACCCTGCTCCACTGTGGACGCTGAAGGTTTGATCCCATATCCATCCTGGCTACCGCGTGGGGAATTTACACCAGTATGCTGAAATCAGGTATAAGTTGGTTTCAGTTAAAAGACACAGTCTGCTAGTATGGCCACCAAAGGTTTCAAAGAGTTTTAAAGGGTTTAACGAGCGTTAACCACTCCTGGTCATCTGCCCGAAGCCCTAAGGCCCGATGTCTGCAACAGCCAGATTTCCAGGCGGTCACCCACTCAAGTATCAACCTTTTTTTCATCAACAATAATTTTTTAACAATCGGATGTCTACAATCGCACGATCTACTGTTACTTGGCGACACACTAGCGTGTGTCTAGATTTAAAGGTTGTAAGAATGAATTCTTTTAGTTATACGCTAATTTTCAATAAATTTATTAATGTCAATGTATTTTTATTTTTATTTTCAGCGTATGCTCAGCCGGGACCGTGTTGTGCTCTGTGCCTCAGCAAGATGGTAATTATGAACCTTTCAGGAACTGGTTATTTACGCTTGGGCAGGGGTTCACAAAAAAAACCTGACCAAATTGCAAGAAAAATATAATGCTAGGCCTTAAAAAATGGCACTTTTCGGGGTCAACACCCTGGCTTTGGGGAGTAATCCACCACTTCCCCAGATCTTCATCACATTCATACATTTGTTTACAGGGTTCTGAAGTTAGTTGCATGCTAACTGGAGCAAATTTGTTTCAATACACTTTACAAATAAAATATTTGTAAAAAACAACATGGTTCCTATTGGGATTATTCCTCTTACAATTGTTCTTTGGTTTAAAATCAGCCTTGGGCTAAAAAAAATGGGGCAAGATTTCCATGCTATCTGGAACAATGGCTACAGAAAATCATTTATAGGCGGCCTCAATATTCATGAAAATCTCTTTTTTTGGGGGGGGGGGGGGGAAGCATATTTTTTCGACCTTGAGTGGAGAAGGGGTATCAAAAGTTTTCAGTCCTGGAGGAGAGTGGGGGTGATCACTGAAAATTTGGATGTCACATTTTCAATCCCTCTGGGTATACACTATAATGATCAGTCCCTTATCTTTTGTCACGTACCCATAAGTCCAAACACGTATGAACCATACTTATTTTGGCTGAATTCTTAAGTAAAGATATGTGATTACGCGGATCACTTGGGTAGTTTTGCCTCGATGAATCGTAGACTCTAAAGTGAAACATCAGTTACCCAAAGTGATCATCCAAGATGACGGATAATCATGTTTGAACCAAGTTCATCTACCTATAATAACGGAAAAGCCAAAGGCTCAATATGTATGTTTATATGTATACATGCACGTGTTAAATGCTGCCTATGGACGTTTCCTTTTGGCCGTGTCAGTACTCAGCGGTAGGATCTCAAAGGTCGTGGGTTCGATTCCCCGCTCAGGCAGTCTGACATATAAGTCCAAAAAAACAACATAAATAGGTTTGCATCTGTATTTTTTTCTTCTACCTTTGTTCATTTTGGATGAATCACTGATGATTCATTACGGGTGAGGCATCTAAACTGGACCATCTAAGTCAGTTTTGTGTACTTTATCCAGTGAGTATCTGCCACTTGCTTGTGGTTCGAAGACAAGTGTTGAGTTATGTTTTGTTTTGGGGTTGTTGGTGAGGCGTCTGCAAGCAATTTCTAATTGCACTTCAGGTATGTTACGGAATTTTGTTAAAACCTGTCGTGATTTTCTTCCTTAAACACACTCACTGATGTGCCAACTGTGTCACGTTGAATGTTTCGCGAAAGCAGGGAATAATGGTCACATTTTTCGTTTAACGTTGTTTGTTGGCACGGTGATAACACTACTTTCTAGGGGGAACACTTTTTGGTTAGTATGTGGGTTAAGATTGATATGCCACATAGAAATCCTGGTGGCAGCCATTTTAGTTCTGATATCACTACTTTGATTGGCTGAAACTCGATGGGTTCTTTCAAGACTTGTTGGTTTTGTTTCTCGTATAGCTTCTTTTGTATATTTTTTGTTCCATCTTTTTTTTGCCAGTGCCCAATCGCACATTTTTGATTTTATGGAATTTGAAATGTTGCTATTGAAACCATCAGTGGTGGAGCCAGTTACAATTCACGTAAAAGATGGAAAACAAATTCCCCAGATCATGCCACTCAAAATGTAACAAGCCATCCTCCTACACTGAAGTTCATATGGCTGACAAGCTTGATTTCTGCAAGTTTGTTTTCAAACCAACTGCAAATGCCAATGATTATTGTTAAAGAATTCCAAACTGCAGTGGAAAATATTAAAAAGCTTACAACAAAGAAGTCCAAAGTTATGATTGTGTTCAACAAAGACAACCAAGACGCAGTTAGGAATAACCCTGGTGCAGTATAAAGTGTTTTTGCCATAAAATCCATTGTGTTAAAGGATGCAGAAATTTTATGATTAAATTGGAAGCTGAAGTGATGGCACTCACACAGAGGATTTTTGACCTTTCTGGTCAAATAGCAGCTTATAGACTAATACAGATGTTGAGGCAGGTGAAGATAATAGTTGTTTTACTAGTGAAAATATTACTATCCTCTTAAATGTGGTAGATCTAATACGATGTTTCCATTACACGTACCAGGGTGGTCTTCCATGCAGGTTTTTAACAACATGAACCCTAGACTTCTACCAAGATTCCTGTATAACTTGGTTTAGTTACTTATGACACATTGCTTACAAAATTTTATACCGCTTAACGAACTACTATTATAGATCATCTCACACAGATCTTGCTAACAATTATGATGCTGCAAAAACATATACAATCTGTACTAGCTGCGGAAATAGGAGGTGGTCTAAACGGGGCATTAAGTTGATAGGTGACGGCATTTCAATTGAATGTAATGATGCAAACCAGCCAAAACTTCACAAGTCTAAGTTGACTGACAAAGGTATGTTTATCATCTTAACGTGTTGACAACCGAAGAACAACAATTTTGTTCACGGGCACTGATGCTGAGTGTGATGCTGGCTGGAGTTAAAAGCAAACCATGATCAGTAGGCATACAGAAATACAGATCCCCTTAAATGTCTTCAGAAAGGCACTGACTTGCAGGGTCTGAACTTGGAACAAAAAAGAAATGCGCTTTAGACTCTATGAGAGTAAGAATTAAAGAACACTTTCGTGTTAGCCAGTGTTTTAAAGGAAGATGTATGGGCCATACAGCTTCCAAATGTATACCGGAAATATTAGTTATCTAAATATGGTGGCAGTCATGCACTTACTTACTGTCTGCACTTCTGATGAATCTTAACGTACCAACTGCTGTAACTTAAGAGAACAAATATTAGTCGTCTTGCCCAACCCGCTTAATTGTCTGTGAAGAAGCAGGGACAGGACAAATTACGGTCGCTAATATGTGCCTTAAATTCCTGCAAGCTAATTTGGGTAATGGGCAAGCTCCTTGTTCCGGTTTACAGCTTAGCTATTCCTCTATTGAATTTCCTTATTCAAAGCCATACACTACGCACACATGCACTCTTTGATATTTTAACTTGTACCTGTCAGCAAGAAGACAGGGTCGTGTTTTGTGGTGTCCTAATGCTCCCAATGTTAGTCGTGGGGGAAAGAATCTGACGACAGATAAGATAAAATTGGAATTACATGTGGCTGGTTCCTTCTGGATTTTCTTTTTCAATGGTTCAGATTTCTGGAATGATTCTGTATCCCCACCAACTTTCCATGCAGACCACTCCAAGGGATGGATTGACAGTTTGTTTTTGAAAGAAGTTACAGTTTGTAATTGGCACATGACTGGCCTAGTTTCTTAAAATGATCATGCAATTCTTAAATTTGTGGGCATGAAATTTAACACAGTAGATATTGTTTGTAAATGGTGCAGACTATAGAACATTTTCTGTGACTGCGTTCGTAGCCAGAGTGACGAAATCGATCTTCTTTTGAATGAAAAAGGGCAAGATGTTAAAAAAAACTATTGCCAAAATTTTTCAGAATATCTGTTATGATGTGTGTTTAAAAGCTAGTCCTCTGCATACTCCTAGTAAAAGCCACTCTTGGTGGAGTTGAATGTTATTTGGTGCATATCTTAAGAGACTCATAAAATAATTTTTCTTTGCTGTGTGACTCCCATGATGCTTTAGGTTCCGACATTTGGGGCTTGGCTTCAAAATTATCGGAGTGATTACTGGCAACAGACAGCAGTTGGTTCAATTTCATAAAAGCGACACTCCTCATTGTTAGAATGGATATCATGCTGAAAAAATTGAACCTTAGATAAGTGTTACTTCCATTTCGTGCCCAGGCTAGGGTGAATTTCTTGAAGCAAGTTATTTCTCATGGGTTTGCATAGCAGCAATACAGAGAATGTATTAAAAGTTCGCATCAGAATTTGTGGCATTGTGCCAATTCTTATTCTCACTCATGACTGATTGAATGGTTGATCGTTGTTTTAATTAATCTTATTTGTTTATTATTAGGGTTAAACCATTGCTTACTCGCAGCCTTACCTAGCTAGCCTGCCAGTAATGGAAATCGGCGATCTTTGGTAGCAGTTGTTTCCTAGAAAGAGTCGTACGACGAACCAAAACCATTGCCTAACATTATAGGGACATAATGCCCGATTGTCCGGCAGATTTGCAGCCATTTTTGTCGCATGCAAGTATTTTATCCAGCTGCTTGATGTAGTTTATAAAACCTTTCTCCAGATAACAACACATGCTTACGCTTGCCGCCTTCATGCTACAACAACAATGAAACATCAACAACTTTGCTGCAACTTGCTAGCGCATGTCTTGATGCATCAAACAAACAAACAAATAGTATTTATCTAAAATGTGGAACCTTTTCAGAACAAATACTTGTAGGCGAAAACATGGCTGCAAACAAAGTAAGTCCTGTCTGAGAGTTTTGCATGGGTTGAGCTACAAACACAAATACACAATCAATCAAGTACTTTAAGATTTGGAACGTTTTCAAAACAAATATGTAATGTGAAAAGTATAGGCAGAAACACGGCTACAAATAAAATAGAGTCCTTTCTGAGAGTTAGGCATGGGTTGGGCTTCGAGAGAGTTCCAATCGTAAGCAGTTGTTGACTAAAGGAGAGAGAGACGAACTTGCGCTTGCATTGCTAACGTCTTTAGTGTGAGTGTATGGGGAGGGGTGTAGAAATTTTCAATTCACGAGTGGTGTAAACATTTTCAATTAATGGGGGAGGAGGGAGTAAAAAATTATCACCTGGAAAGGGAAGGAAGTAAAAATTGCCAGTTGCCTAGCAGAAAAACAATTCTAACTATGACCCTGGATGACTGACTGATGGTGACCATCCAAAGCGAACAATTTAGACCTGCTTACCGAACATCTCTAGCAAGTTCTTGATAGCCCATAAACCATTAAAATCTGTTTTTACCACATGAATGAATGAGTCCAGAAGTTAACTACTCGCTGATCTCTCAAAAATATCTTGGCCATATTCGTAGCATGATTACATTGTCTTAGCTAATTGTTTTTCCCATTACCTTTTTTTGACTTTAGCATTTTTATTTTCAGGCCAAGTTTTGAAGCGAAGACGACACAGTGGACATCACAAAAAATGTGGCAAAAGAGGATGTTGACCTTTATCATTATTTTGATTACACGAAAACTATTTTGCTATCATAGGACTTCAATGCCCTTCTTACGAGTTAATGGTATTGTTTGTTTCAAACTTGCGGAAACAACTGCTTCGAATCGTTCAAGAACAGTGTTTTTTTTTTAAAGAGACGATTTAAGCTGGATGACTTGGGAGTATTTTAAAAGTTAAGTGGATTTGAACACTTAACATCAGAACAACAAAGAAGAAGCTGCTTCTCAAAAGTTGTGCGGAGAAAATTATTTGTCATTTATATTGATTGATTACTGAGATTTTAAAGGTTGTTTTTTAATTCCTCATAATTATTGCGTGCATCACTGTTTTTGATTTTTAGGAGAAATGCCAACCAGACAAGCTGTTTCACACTTTTCCTTATTTTGAAACTTGCTTAATTGTTCATGAACAAATCTATTCGAATCAATATGGATATTATCAGTGTTGGCAGACCTTAACATTTGTCAGTAAATTTGGTCGACGCTACTAAAAACACAATCGCGGGATGGTTTAACCCACAACCTACTGAGCTGCTTTATTTCTTGACCTGTGACCCAAGTGTTCCACGACTCACTGATCCATTTTTTTCTATTGACTCAATTTCACCCACTCATCCTACCTTATCCTTTCATCACCCAACAACCGATATTCACCCAGCATGATTTGCTGGTCCATTTTGGCCCACTGACTCAGCTTGACTCACTGTTTTTTTTTCCCCATGCAAGTCTGTGCTTGCTAGTTACCTAAAATGCCATCGCAACCACACAAAATGCATTCGATCCTTGTTCGATGGATTAGACCTTTCAGTTTGAAATGCAGCATACATAGATCGTAATGTACTACAACTGTTTTGTACGTAGCATACAGTCACTCAATGCCTTCGAAAACTACCAAGCCAAAATCATCCGGGTACAGACAATTTTTGATACTTTAAGCCACAGAAAACCCTGAGCAAACTCAGCTGAGCATTCCAATTTACAAACATAACTCGGCCAACTCAACAGAACATTCCAAAGAATAGAATTTAGTGACGTCACCTTCAGTTGTCATCTGTATAGTCTGCCCACGATGTGGTTGACGCGTGAGCACAAGTGAGGTTGCCGTTCGGGTTGATATATGAGCACAACTGGTACCTCACTTCTGCTCATACATCCGCCACATCATGAGCAGACTGAACAGATGACAGTTGAAGGTGACGTCACTAAATTCTGCTCTTTGGAAGGCTCTGCTGAGTTGGGCGAGTTCTGTTTGTAAGCGTGGAAAGTACTGATGACTGATGCAGCAAAAAATAGCATATGTGACATAAAGAGTTTAGCCAAACTTAGGTTTTGTCTAAAGGACGAGTTTGGTTAAGTTTGGCGTGGTAGTTTTCCGAGACATTGAGAATTCAGTGAAAATGGGAGAGTGTAAGTGTTGCAATCTTCTACGGTTTTATGCGTTAGTAACTATATCCTGAATATCGTTTACACTGTTAGACAACAATGGACATCTTTTGCAAATGGTAGGCAATTTATCATGTAAGTGGTGTGATATGATTAAATGAGATGAGGACCAAAATCTGCTCTAGTTTCTTCGTCCAGCCCATCTCTTAAACAGCTTACAAGATTCATCTCATCAAACTGAATTTTGTAGATTACTAGGCAGTTTTTATTAGATCGGAACTTCAACGTTGTGAGAAAGAGATGTTGAACTTTATTTTGAACGTGAAAAATACAAACAATATTGTCGTATATTCGAAGACTTGGGTATTTGAAGTGTAAAATTCAAAGTGACCATTTTCCCCCTGTAGTATGACCGATACCCCACAAACTGGCACTTTCATATGGTGGGTGAGTAGGGTACATATATCATTACATAAAAAATCAAAAAATCAAATGCAAGTTAACATACAAAAACACTAGTATTACCCAACTGCATCATATCGTCTTCGTTCACACTCTGGGAAAGTATCATGATTAAACCAATGAAAACAATAATAACTTAAAATAAACAATGAACAATGTACAGTTTACGTTGCACTGGAGGGTTATGTAGCAGTCATAATACAAACAAAAGATAATATGAAAAGACAATAAAGTAATACAAGAACATCTTTACAGTAAAAATCGTTACACTTAATGAATAAATTTAAACAAATCACGCACAAAATCAGAACGTCAGTACGAAAAAGGAACATGGGAAACAAATTGGCAATTAAGTTCATTGTTAAGACATTGTTAGGTTGTGACATTAAGACTACGGTGTTCAGATACTGTTTTTTTTTACTGTACTTCGATGTAATGTTCGTTTATGTTCTTTAGTACCCGTTTGTTTATTCCCATGTCCAAATATGAATTAGCCTATGTTAGAAACTTTCGTGTGGATAGGTCTTTCCATCTTTCCAATAACGGCATGGGTACTTTTTATTCCACCAGAATTCGATATCGTCATACCACTTAGAGGGTAGGGTTGGGTCTCCAACCTTTTGGCACAGTTCACAGTTCAAGCGTTGTCTTTGTCGATTTTGTATTTCTAATCCACGTTTCCAATCAAAGAATCTGAAAAAAAAAGAATAACTACACTATAATTAAAAAAAAAATAAATACTGGTATTAATGGTAGCGGTGAGAAGCTAACACTAGTTATAATACACCTATAATGTATATGATTTATATAACTTATATAATTCATTTATGTAAAAATTATAACACCATATACTGTATAATAAATTGTATGTAAGTATATGGTGAATTTGAAAGCATCCAAGTTATCTTCACATTCCAAGCTAACGCCATTTGACATATAGTAATGAAAGTTACTTTTTTATTAGTGATCACCTTTATATATTTACAGCGGTTTATGTCTATTTATTATGTATAATTTATATAATTATAATATAATCCAATTAGCATTAGCTTTTTCACCACTACCACTAATTCAGAGGCTTGCATCTGTTGTTACATGGATATCAAATGCCATTGGTTGTTCGTGTCTGTGTGGCTAGCTGGCAATTATTGAATTAACAACAACAATGCCAAGATATTCTGCCCTGTTTTCAGTCCAGGCTCTTGACCCAGAAATGAATTTTTAAATATGCAAAATGGAATTCTTGATAGAACTGATCCTTCCCTTTCCATCATGTGAAATCATACAGTTTTATAACATTAGTGGAACAAGGCAATATTTGTTTGCGGAGCAAGCAAGGGCAGATTACCCTGTAACGAATACCAAATAGCAAAATGTTGGTTGGTCGGTTGCCCTTTCGTAGTTTGGGTGGAGCCCAAACGAAAGGTCAGATTGGAATGGAATTTGCTTGACAGCCCCAAAAGTATTGTTGAGCTCAAATTTGCCGTAAATTGGTCAATTATATATAACACACGAAATTAGGCATTTTCGAATTTATCGATGTAACACTCACCACTGTAAATTTGGAATCCTGAATAGTTATGGAATTCCGACGAAGCATACTCCATGCTGCTGGTAATCAAATGAACTTTAAAAAAAAACGCTAGATTTAAACAACATTGTTCCTACAGACAGGAAAGCCAAAGGCTCACAAGTCCAAAAAGCAACGTAAATAGGTTTGCATCTGTATTTAGTTAAGATTGTTCTTATAGGTAACAACCTTTTTTTAGCGTTATTTAACGAAATAATAACATTTAATCATTGCATTTTAACCACTACAGAAAAGCAGCAGTGTAAGTAAAAATAAAAAAAAAGGAAAAGGATTCCTTTAACGACGTACATTCGCTTCATTAAAAATAAATGCTTGGAGAAATTCCCTTAAAAACGGCAACCAAAGTGGCATTCCCACTAGTGACCGGATTCTGAAATTGGAAACATCAAATTGCCATATCATGATGACAAATCGGTTTATGTGAAATGAAAGTACGCAGCTGACGACGTCTTTATACCACAACACGAAACAATATCCTCGTCTAATATTTTCAACTTGGACTCTCAACCCCATGGTTCATGAACGAATATGCCAACTCTCTAACGAAATTCTAAAAATTGCTACCTACTAATTGCCGCGATTGCAAATTGCTAACTAGCATCACATGTTGGAAAAACCAGACGTGTTTGACATCTTCTAAATAACTAAAAAAAAATGACGATTATCAGGGCTGTATGTTGGAACAGAAAACAACTTGTTTTTCTTTTGCTTACTTGTTGTACAAATAGTCATTTCGGTCGAGTTTTAGAAGATAGAGCGCTAATTCTTTAGGCGACTCGAAACTTAAGGCATCGATGTAAGCTTCTTTGGGTACAAACGCATCGTAACCTGGACCTCCGAAAACAATAGGCACAATATTGTAGGAAAGGTATACGAAGAACTTCTCCGTAATGTAATCCTGGCAGATATTATTTTCGAAGGAGAGGTAAAATTTGTAGGTGGATTCCAGGTTTTCGAAACAGGAAACATTTTCTCGGCCTTTGCATCGGAGCGTACCTAATGTGAAATAAATTAAAAGTAAGTTGTCATGTGTACACTTTGACATTAGGGAAAACTGATGAATAGAATTAAAATGCATTTTTTTTTCGTTAAGGGCTATTTATGTGGTATACTTTTGCATACAACTATGAGTGAACCTTTACGCTAAACTTTTCAGATACTAAAAGACTAACTGAAAAACGTTGTACAGCATATTACGCAATTTTAAACTCTTGTATACCAGCCAACTTACGTCCGAAAGATAAAGAGAGAAAAAAAATACTCCCAAAAACAACTGAGTGGTTGGGCTTAGTGCTCACTATAGTGGACCTACGCGGGTGCATTGGTAGCCAAGGGCACTGGGGCATCAGATTCGATAAACGTCTTGGTCCCGGCTGTATATCTCTGGCTTCTTACAGACCCTTTGATCCTGGTGAAGGGAAATATATATGTATGGGTTTTTCGGGATCGTCTAATGGGATAATTGTCTAATATCTGACTAAATAAAAAATCTGGAAAATCATCGAAACGGAATATAGCGTAATTGATAAACATCTAACTGGACAATAATATAGCTGCGGTTTCTGACGTTCTCTGTATGGCCGCAGCGAGCATTAAACAATTACTCCTCGCCCCGGTTTTTTTCCAGTTGTTTCCTGCGCGGGTACTCCGGTTTCCTTCCCCCTGTGGTAAAAAACAACCAATACGATGGTGGTTCTTTCGTGTAAAAATTGTATGTGGGGGCCACAATACTGCAAAAAGGAAATTCTTAAATCAACGGTAGCAATCCTGTGTTTTTTTGTACGTGGTCCTAAAGTTTCGTGTACTAGATTGCTGTCATAGGTATTTCATTAGTAATCAGAGATAAAGCGAGAAAAGGGGTACGACTGTCTCCACAGGTTGTAAGAGCACGCCATTACTTACAATAAAATACATTTTCTACTAGCTAATAATTTTACTTAGAACTAGCTGCTTTCAACATAACATATGCCGGTCTAACAGGAAGCCATGTTGATAACAATGCCTTGTTTGTTGTCATATTGGTGTTTGTTGCAGTTGGATATCAGAGGTTAATAGCGCATAGTTTTCCATTAATGATATATGTCGTAATATTTCGTCTCTTACTGACTTGTTACTAGTAAATGACATTACCATTCAACATTACCCTTCTCCTTAGGTTGATGCTCCTTAATAAATCAAATCAATCAAATTATTTGGAAAAAAACGGGTAACCGTTTGATACAGTGGTAACTGAAAGGCATTATAAAATCCAGAACATATTTACCACCACAGTAGAACGCTTCAGTCTAACTTTAGAGTTCACTGTAAATTTTCGGCGAGTCCTTTCGCCTTATTCACACCAAAACAAATACAGAAAAAAACGAAAAAGCACATCTTATCACAATCATCTGCTAGCAAACATTCCAAACTAGGCGCTGGTCTGGTGTACCACTGAATCTTCGTCGTGCGTGGGAGAAGACAAGAATCTTACTTAAAATCAATGTCTTGACGGACATCCATCTCCGAGCGTTGAAGTTTCTTGTCATCAAGCACTTTGGGCTTAATGATAAACCACTGATCAACATGGCTAACCCAAGCTTTTGCAACATCAACCATCTGGTTAGGCCAGAACTGGGCGTCCCTTTTGATAAATTGTGAGGCATCCAGATCGAACACACGACGAACATCGTGGCACAGCAGACTAGCGCCGAGTTTCGAATGTTTGCTAGCAAACGACTGTGATAATATGTAGTGCCTTTTCGTTTTTTCGGTATGTATTTTGGTCTGAAGAAGACGATAGGACTTGCCGAAAATAACAGCGAACTCTAAAAGTTAGACTGAAGTGTTCTGCTGTGTTGGTAAAGTGTATTCTGGATTTTGTAAATGTCAATTAAATCGTAACCCTTCGAGTCGCTCGGTTGCCATGCTCGCCCATTTTCACTGCACCACGCAAATAATGAACAATCTCGCCCTTTTTCATTGCTGCCATGCAAAGAATTATTATGCTCCCCTTTTATACTGATAAAGCGAAAAGAATGAACATAAATATGGATGCAAACCTATTTACGTTGCCTTTTGGACTTATATGTCAGACTGCCTGAGCAGGGAATCGAACCCAGGACCTTTGAAATCAAAGACCAAGGTCCTA
>JAHWFP010110292.1:44699-66213 GCA_023313725.1 Lithobius niger
TTCCAAGAGGAAGGACAGGGCTCACTGCTTCGCATCCCGTATTCGCCATAATGCCAGAAGAAAAAATGGGTCAGTTTTACTAGGTAATTTCAATCGAAAATTGCTGGGAGGTTTTTGTACGCCACAATCGACATAAGCACGAGCCATCACACGACCTCTTCTTCCCGAAAACGCCCGAAGTGGCTGAGGTCAGGTTGAGTCAGCGAAGTACGACTGTACTCCATTGAGAGTGGGGCAAGGTGGGCTGATCATTAATACCAAGCATCCTTACGACGGATTATATTCTCATCCTTAAAAATCAATTAGAGGACCGAGCGGTACCAGATTTGGGGAAATCCTGACTACTAACGCCACTAGAAATCCAATGTTAAAACCTCAACCAAAGTTAGACTATAGTGATTGGACCACTACTCGATGAAAGAAAAAATCTTACAAATAACACCCCCCCCCCCTCCTTTACCACTGTAACCTATTACACGCTTTCTTTGTTTGCCAAACATATTAACCTGATAATTTAGCATTACATTGTCCTCAACTAATGTCTCCCTGGAGGTTTTAAGTTGCTTGTAGCCACCTGCTTGCATGACCCACTGCGCATGCGCAGTTCTCTCTATATAAGCGAGAACGTGGTCGGTCTCGGCATTCATTTTCCTCCACGAGGTTCCTACGCGTCACCTCGTCTCCCGCCTTTCGCGCATCTCCTCACGATAGAAGCCGCCCTTTCGCTCGTCACGGATGCTATGCTCACTCCTGCTGCTACTCCGACCATCTGCGACGACCGCTGCGCGCCCGGCTTAGACTGGTTCGTTCATGTCGTCAACAATGCAGTCGTTTCCCCGTTACCAGAAATTTGAATTTTTGTCTTTCGCTCATCTCCTTGCGATGGAAGCTGTCCTTTCGCTCATCGCTCCAACTACGGATGCTGTGCTCTCTCCTGCTGCTACTCAGACTGTCCGCGACGACCGCTGCGTGCCCGGCTTAAACCGGGACGTTCATGTCGTCAACGATGAAAAAGATTCACCATTGCCAGAAATTTGGATTTTTTGCTTTTCGCTCATCTCCTTGCGATGGAAGCCTGCTGCTACTCTGACCGTCCACGACGACCGCTGCGCACCTGGCTTAGACCGGGACGCTCATGTCGTCAACGACGCAGTCGTTCTCCCGTTACCAGAAATTTGAATTTTTGTCTTTCACGCATCTCCTTGCAATGAAAGCCGCCCTTTCGCTCATCATTCCGGTCACAGATGCTGTACTCTCTCCTGCTGCTACTCCGACCGCCCGCGACGACCGCTGCACGCCCGGCTTAGACCGGGACATTCATGTCATCGACAACGAAGACGATTCCCGTTGCAAGAGGCCAACACGCATGATTGGGTTGCATCTACTGTGAGTCATGAAAGCCATAAACCCCTTCCGCCCATCCCTGACTCCGCCGCCAAGAAATGCAAGCATTCTATCGTCCTTTCGAACATCACACCGATTCCTGCAAGCCCAGACCACTGAAACGTCTGCCACAACACACAGTCATTTCCAGGACGACTATGCAGGCAACCTGTCTTACTCTCGTTTCGGTTTCGATTGTTTCCAACAACGATTGAAGTTGCTACCAATCTTCGGTTACATGATGTCATCTCGATCAAGTTTTCAAACAACTGAGTCAAGACTCATGGCCTCGTTCGAGTGAAAGTCAAGACTGTCCCTGTTCTCCACAGCTTGTCTCGACCAGGGTTACCCCTTGTCTCGAGTGTAATGCAGACAACAGTTTTCTAACCTTGTTGCTGCTTGCCTCATTCGTGGCTACTACCAAGTTTGAGTGGAAATTCAAGGTTTGGATGCCATCTGCATTTCGTGCTTCTTTTCTTGCCCGTGGCCATCCCCACGTCTCAAGCGAAAATCAAGTCATTTGTTAATGTTCACACTGCCGCTCGTCTCATTCGTGGCTAAAACCTACGCTTTGAGTGGTGAATCAAGTTGGAAGCCATCTACACCTCCTGCCGCTTGTATCGACCGTAGCTCACCCCACGTGTCAAGTGAAAATCAATTATACAGTTGCTGTCCACTGCTGCACGTCTCGCTTGTGGCTAAATCCCACGTCTGAGTGAGGAACCAAGACAGAAACCGTCTACATCTCTTGCCGCTTATCTCAATAATGGCTGACCCCACGTCTCGTCTGAAAATCAAGCCAACTGTTGCTGTCGACTACAGCTCGTCTCACTCGTGGCTAGAATCCAAGTTTTGAGTGAAGAACCATGACGGAAGCCATTTACACGTCTGGCTGCTTGTCCTGGACCGTGACTGATCCCAGGTATCGAGCATAAATCAAGCCATCTGTTGCTGTCAACTGCAGCCCGTCTCACTCGTGGGTAAATCCCACGTTTTGAGTGAAGATCCAAGACGGAAGCCGTTTACACCCCTTGCTTGCTTGTCTCGACCATGGCTGTCCCTAAGTCTCGAGCGAAAATCAAGACATCAGTTACTGCCCACAATGCCGCTCGTCTCACGCGTGGCTAAAACCCACGCTTGACTGAAGAGTCAAGTTGGAAGCCATCTGTACTGCGTACTACTTGTTTCGCCCATGACTGATCCCACGTCTCAAGTGGAAATCAAATCACCAGCTGCTATCCAAACTGCTGCTCGTCTCAGCGTGACTAAAAAAATAAATCAAAAACCCACGTTCTGGGTGAAGAGTCAGGACGGAAGACGCCTCGTTCTCTTGCTGCTGGTTTGTCCGTGGCTGACCACACGTTTCGAACGAAAATCAAGTCTGCAGTTGCTGTCCACACTGATGCCCGTCTCATACATGATTAAAACTCACTTTTTGAGGTAAGAATCACGTCAGCAGCCATCGAACATCGCTTGCTACTTGTCTCATCCATGACCACCTCACGTCTCGAGTGGAAATCAAGACAACAATTGCTGCTCACACTGGTGCTCGTCTCATTCGTGGCTAAAACCCAAGTTTTGAGGGAAAAACCAAGTCAGAAACGACCATGACCGTTTCAGCCTCGTATAAATCAAGACAACAATGGCAGTCCACACTGTTGTTCGTCTCATGCAAGACAAATCATCATTTTTCACTCCAAAATCCCGCCTCACTCCATACCAGCCGACTACACCACAGCCCTGGCTTACATAGGGAAAGACGGTGGAACCAAGTCCAGACTGCTTCACACCTTAACTTCGGGAATTCTCGACCTCTGCATCTCGTATAACATCACTTTGCTCCCCTCCACACTTTACGGAACAAGAATGTGATCACAAACTCCCTCTCCCGTCATTCACCCCCTACAGGGAAATGGTGCCTCAAAATGTCTACCTACGAATATCTCTTCACAATGGGGAACTTCCCTATTACATCAACCCGATTCCGGACGACCAAGCAATGCCAGTCCGACGCCCTGACAAACCCACAACGGCACAACCTCTACGCATACCTGTTTCCACCATTCAATCGCCTTCCACAAATACTTCGGAAAGCCGAAGAAGGTCAAAGCCTTTCCTTCTGACAGTTCCCCTCTGGCCATCGGCACCATGGTTTCCAACCTACTATCTCTCCTTGTCGACACTCCAAGAACCCTCCCTCTTCTTCCAGATCTTCTGTCTCAACAAAAGGACTCGGTACTTCACCCAAACCTTCCCAGTCTAATCCTCCACGCGTGGCTACTATCACCAAACTCCTAAAGAAGGCTGGAACTCATCAAGATGATGCCACCCGAATCGCTTCAAAGCCACCAGAGAATCAACAAAGAAGATGTATGACAGCCACTGGTCCAAATGGTTTCATTGGTATTTCACAAGGAAAATCAATCCATTCAATCCCTCTACCCGAATTTTTAAAATTCCTCACTGACCTTTTCGACATCGACAAACTCAAATGCTCAACAATCCTTGCTTACCGCTCGGCCCTAAACTCGGTATTCAAGGCAGCAAACAAGACCAACCTTCTCGATGATTACCGAATTTCTGGTATTCTCCGTTCCTCCGAAAATGAACTGCCCAACAACGAGAAAACTTGTCACAGACTGGGACTTGTCAACTGTCCTACGTTCTTCACTGGAAGCCCCCCCCCCCCTACAAACCAATGCAAGACAGCTCCCTTCACCTCCTTACCAGGAAAACTGTCTCCCTCGGCACACTCGCAGCAAGCGCCACTGTTCCGAAATCCAAGCTCTTTTTAGCAGACCCAGTCTACTGCATCTTTGGGTCAAACTTATCTTCGGTAGCCCTTCACCCAAAGCAGGATTTCGAGCCTAGACTCAGAAACCATTCGAACCACCAAAACCCATAACCTTCCCAGCCCTCTCAACCTTGTCAGGTGACGAGCCAGAACGTTTACTATGTCTCATCTGAGGACTCCGTTTCTACCTCTCGAGACCTCAACACGAACACAGCCATAGAGACAGACATCAACCTTTCCCCCTTCATCATGGGCACTTCACAACGCCATCCCAATATAAGAAATTCTGCAAGCCGCATCCTGACGTCACTCTACGACATTCACCTCCCATTACCTGAGGAACATGTCAAGAGAAGAAAAGGGACTACACCGGCTGGGACCAATCGTCGCAGCCAGAACTGTGGTCAAGCCCCCTTAAGCACTCAGAACGAAGCAGAAGCAAGCCATCCATAGAAGAAAGCAAGAACCCTCAGAAACAACAGTCATTTTCAGGGCCATCAAACCCTACAAAAGAGACCCAACTTCCCGTTTCAACATCCTGTTCTGAATAAATTGCAAATTTTTACTATAGTAAAATTTTGGGGGAACGCTTGCTTGCATCCCAGGGCGCCCCGTCAGATCGGTGCCCGCCACCACGTTTTGACGAGGTCTGCTGATAATGCTAAATTATCAGGTTCATATGTTTGGCAAACAAAGAAAGAACATTTTGCCGGCCCCCAGCCAGGCCGGCTAAAAATGGTTTCTTTTTTGCCTAAAACATACTTAACCTAAGCCCGCCCTACCTCCCTTCTCGAGTCACCGCCTGATAGATTGAGAGGTAAATAAATGCCGAGACCGACCACGTTTTCGCTTATGTAGAGAGGACTGCGCATGCGCAGTGTGTCGTGCAAGCAGGCGACTACAAGCAACTTAAAATTGTTGAGACATTAATTGAGGACAATGTAATGTAAATTATCAGGTTAAGTATGTTTTAGGCAAAAAAGAAACCATTTTTAGCCGGCCTGGCTGGGGGCTGGCAAAATGTTCTTTTTCCACACTCAAACCAACATCATAATAAAAACCAACCGGTTATTACACATTACCTTCAGAATTAAATGTTTACTCAAGTTACATTCAGTTCTAATTCAATTCTTTTGGAGGTGAACTGAATGGCATAAGAAATTGGATGGCTGACTTGCCATTCACTTGTTTGGGCAATTAATCCAAATCCGTGCAAGAAACCGATTCTTTCTGCAACTTATCCAAAACAATACGGGGCGTCGGACGAAAGTCTAACTGGAAAATAGTCTAATGGGATAATTGTCTAATATCTGCATAATAAAAAAATCTGGAAAATTATCTAAACGGAAAATCTTTTAAGGGAAAATCATCTAAACGGAATATCGTATAATAGAAAATCATCTAAACGGAATATCGTATAATGGATAAACTGGACAATAAATTACCTGCGGCTTCTGATGTTATATGTATAGCTGCAGACAGCGCGGCACCGCGAATGAGGCAGGGACATTTAGACGATTTTCCATTATACGAATTTCGTGTTACACGATTTTCCATTATACGAATTTCATGCTAGACGATTTTCCTTTATACTGGTGTACTGTACATGTTCTTCCACTTATATGATTTTCCAGTTAGACGATTAACCCTTGCCCCAACAATACCAGTGCACGGAAGAAGAAACCCTCCCTCCCCCCCTCCAAAAAAAAGGTTTTTAATAATAGTAAAACATTTTACAGCCCAACTGTGTATTTTTCAAACTGATTACCCTTAAAAGGTGAAAAAAGTGGTGAAACGCCCCTTGTAGGTTTATTATCGTTTGTCGTGGCTGAGTGGTGAGATAGCTCAGCCTGGTTGCTGGAGTGCTGGAGTTTGCGGATCTAGATTCCAGCTCGATGAAAAGTTCTTATGGGACCACCATCTTGATATGTTGAAAACAAAGGATGACAAAATCGATTAGGGCCGTCGCCTCGAAGCAGTGGGGTATCCCGGCATTGGTTTTGCGTTTGATTTTTTTTAGATGTTTAATCCCCTTGCTTCTTTACGGCAGTGAAATTTGGGGACACCGTGCACTGAAGATTAAATCGAGTAACGCCCTTGATGGAGCCAGCAGGCCTCTTCTCCTTGTTCTTACCAAAGCCTATCGTACTGTTTCAACCGAAGCACTTGTCGTTCTTGCCGGGGTTCCTCCATCGGCAAAGTGGATCGGTAAAGTCCTCGCCAGAATTGCCGGCCAGGGAAGCATGATAGGCTACCATGCTCCTTCAGCGGCTATGGGAAATATTCTGGCAAATTCTGGACAATCTTTCGGTCCCTACGATGATCGGAGGTTTCCCGGATCGAATCCCCGGGTTGGCACCTCCCTTAAAAGTCTTCTTCTTTTTTCTTTACGATTTGACACGCATCCATCCATGAGGACATGGCGTCGGTGAGCCCCATGAGGGGAAACCCATGGGGCGGGGAGCAGCAAAGCATTATATATACAAACACATTTGCCAATAAAGTAAAACGCCAAAAGTGGATCAGACTAAGAACAATTTTTAAAAAGAAAAGAGGTAACAAAACACATACAAGAAATACAGAGCAACACGCATCTTTGTAGGCAAGCCACAGAAAGAAGTAGGCCATCAAGACACGTCGTGATCTAGAATAAGTTCGGCACAAAGTCTACAAAAGGGCCTCCTATAATCCCATATGTAGGCCTCAGGCTGGCCCCAATTGAAGCCGGCAGGCACCACATCACGGAGGAAGGCTGCTCTAGCTTGACTTCGAAATGGTAGATCACATTCCTGCAAAATATGTTGCTGGTCCTCGATGGGAAAGCCACAAGCACAACTGGGATCTGTTTTCTTTTTGATACGCTCCAAATAGCTTCCAAAACTGCCGTGATTAGTGACTTGTACAGTCTTCAACAGAAGAAGGAGCTCTTCAATGGCAACTTTCGGCAGGAAGGGAGAAACAGGCCTTCCCTTATCAAATTGATTCCATCGCTTTTGCCACGCGTTCAATGTATCTGTTTTCGAGTGACGCTTAGAGTGAGACACTAGGGTAGGAAGCAGGCAGCAGTCAGCAAGAGTTGTGGCGTCCTTAGCAGCTTGATCAGCTGATTCATTCTGAAAAATGTCAATATGAGCCTTCACCCAGCCATCTTAAGTAATAATTTCGTTTTGAGTTTACAAAACAATAGTCTTGCTTCTTCAACAAACTTAGTTGTTTAAACGTGGCCGGTAACAGCAACCAGTGTAGCCATAGAGTCCGAGTATACATCAAGTCTGTCTACCTGTAGATCTTCCAGTGTAAAGTGAAAAGCCAGTGCTAGAGCCTGAAATACAGAGTTATCATTGTCAATCCGCAGTTTCTTCTTTAGAACTTAAGACTGCTTATAAAAAAGGACAAAGGCGCAACCCGTGCCATTTCCAGTCTTCGATCCATCCGTAAAATGCAGGTACTGCAGGTTCTCTCTTCATAGACAGCAATCTTGTGTTGAACTCTCAACGATGGGTGGATGAACAAGGAAGGAGATACTTTCTTCTCGTACCCGGGGGAAGAGATCCTACCATAATGTGATGACTACTCAAATGCTAAAGATGAACATGGAGGAACCCCGGCAAGAACGAAAAGTGCTTCGGTTGAAACAGTACGATAGGCTTTGGTGAGAACAAGAACATGAGGCATGCAGGCTCCATCAAAGGCTTTACTCGATTTAATATTCAGTGCACGGTGTCCCCAAATTTCACTGCCGTACAGAAGCAACAGGATTAAACACCTAAGAAAAATCAAACGTAAAACTAATGCCAGGATACCCCACTGCTTAGAGACGATGGCCCTAAGCGATTTTGTCATCCTTTGTTTTCAACATATCAAAGATGGTGCTCCTGTAAGAACTTTTCATCGAACTGGAATCCAAGATAGTGTATGCTATCCGAGGGGATGATGGTCTGATCATGAAACCTTAAATTCGGGACCTGGGTGTATAATATCGATTTTCTCAAGTAAGGGCCGTGAATATTTTCTTTGCATGTATACCTTGAAGGATGAAAAAACGTAGCGGTTTTTTTTTGTATTGAAAGAAAGCTTATTAGAAGTAGCCCGTAAATTAAGATCCACTGCAACTAATATCCACAACTCTTCAAGTTTTTGAACAGAAGTCGAAGCAAATGTGGCCGTGGTGTCATCAGCAACAGCTTGTGCCACAGCTTCATCATCAGGATATGCATTGATAGTTTGTAAAATTTCCTCCATGATGACACGCCAAATTACAGGACCTAAACAGGAACCTTGTGGGCAACCTCTTTCAGTAGAAATGGTTTGGTTTCCCAAGGAAACAGATCTTCCAGTCAAAAAAGTCTTCAATCAAATGGTATACATTAACTGGGACATTTAGTCTTCGGAGCTCGGAAAGGATCTTCGGATACCAAGCACAGTTGAAAACATTAGAAATGTCCAACACAATAGCAAGGCAATGCTTCCCGCTCGCATGACAGAATTTCACTCTTTGTACATAGTTCTCAACAGCCTTAACAGAGTCTCTCTGTGCCCGGCACCCAAACTGTAATGGCGAGAGTAATAAATTGTGTTTCAAGTAATGTACAAGACGATCAGAACAGAGACGGTCCAAAATTTTTCCCAAAAACGGTAACAAGCAAATTGGCCGGAATCTGCCATCAGACTTTGGGATGAGTATGACTTTGGCCCTCTTCCAAATTCCCGGAAACACCCAGATCCAGACACAAGTTCAGAATAACAAGTCAGCAGTCATCTAGAACCTGGAAGACATGATGGCAAAGCAGCAGTTGGTACCAGATCAGGTCCTGGAGCAGAGTCCTTGCGAAACTTGAAGACAGCATTTTCCAGTTCACTTTTCGTAAAAGAAACATCATCCTCAGTTGAGTAATCGTCGACTAGTGTTTCTTGAATGCTGCGATGAAAAGTCTAAAAGTCTAAGTCTAAAACCACCTTCCAATTTGTGGAAAACAGATTACACGTTTCTGGATAGGTAAGAAAAAAAAACCTGTTTCTATATCCCATACTGCTGCGATACTTTCGTTTGGTACAGTACCTTCTCTGCTGGAAATCATGAAGATATCCAGTGAACCTATTATGACTAACTTGTTTGAAGGATAACTCCTACCATAATGGTCAGATTTTCATTCCGTTGTTTTTGCTTTAGCATTGGCTCGCGGTTCTCTACAACTTTCAAATTTACACCACTTTTCTACGACGTATATTTCAAATTTTACCATCGTGATGACCTTGAAGGACCAGTCCAAGGTCATTTAAACTAGCATCATTGCATGTCGCCCGACCCATAGTATATGTATGTACGTCTTCGTGGTTCTCCTCTAAGTAGATTGAATGGCAGTAGGCTTCTCCAGACTTTTGAGCCACCCTCTCTGTATAAAATGTTCTAAAGACAAATCCATCTTTTCCGGGTGCGTTCCGTTTGCGCTTTAATAATTATATTCCGTTTCATCTTTTTATCACTCTAAATCACTAGCGCACATTCATTAAAGACAGATCTGTCTTTAATGCTTGTGCGCTAGTGATTTAGACTGATAAAAAGATGGAACGGAATATGTTCAATAAACCGTATTACCTCAATTGAGCCCAGTAAAGCATGGCTGATTTACGAAGACCAACTATCTAAAGAGCAATTTACCTGCAATTTTCTGCCAGGCAACTCTTTTCTTTTCCACCGCAGAGATTTACCTGCGTGCATTCCTCGCTCGCGCTGCCGCAATCGAACCTGCTGCACATATAACAACCATCAGAAACCGCTACTAACCACAAATTCCTTCTAGCAGGAATGCTTCTTTAATAAGAGTGGTCATAATTTTGGCGGCATTTCTTTTTAGAAATTGATACATAAGAAGATAGGATCGTGACGGGTGGCAGGCTTTTTTGCTGGGAGGAGGTGGCATTTTGTCACGGTGGCCTTCGTATGGTGGTATTTTGTCGTGGTGGCATTTTGAAGATGCCATTATGACGTGTTGCCGTTAAATGAGGCTTAATATTCTGCCGTCACAGAATGTCATTTTAATAGGTGCCATTTTGACGAGTTACCGTGAAATGAGGCTTAATATTACTGTTAAATAAGGCTTTATATCCTGCGATCGCAGAATATTAAGCCTCATTTAACAGTAGCACGTCAAAATGGCACCTGTCAAAATGCCATCTTCTCCCAGCAAAAATGCTACCCGTAGAATGCTATTTTTTTCCCAAAAAAGAACAAACAATTATAAATAAAGTGAATAAGAATTCTGAAACGAGTATAAACAGTTCCACGACAAAATATTAAGCCTTAGCCGATAAAAATAAATTCCTTGTTTCTCATAAGTGCACCAACCAAGAGTCGATGTGGGTGGGCGGCTTTTTATTTTCAATTTTTTAACCTGTCAAAGTCTGATGCGATGCAGCGGTATAGTTTTTATGGTGGGAACATTTATTTTTTCTTTTGTGGAGCTTCACTCAAAATGAGATAAAATATGAAAAAAACATATTTTAAAATCTGTTTTTTGAGGTCATGAAATGTGACCGACTTTCCAAGGTTTTCACGAGTGTACTGTGTATCCAACATCAAATAAAATAGTGTGTGCAAAATAGAAAATACTAAAAAAAAAAATTAAAAATTCAAATCACGAAAATCAGTTCACTTTTATGTTTATAATATTGGGAGTATGTTTTGATTTTCAGTTCAACTAATAGTATAGCCTGTAATAGTATGAAATTGGAATGTAATTGGAATGTAAAATTCTAACACTTGGAGTTCACAGTATTAGCCAAGTTAACAAATACAGACTATGTAAATGTTGGCCATTCTTTGCCTAAATAGTAGCCAAAGGGTTTTTAGCGAGCTTTAACCGCACGCGGTCATCTGCTCGACGTAGCCCTAAGGCCCTAAGCCTAAATATAAGTAGTCCATGCTGTTAGTGCAAAAACATTTCAGTTCCGGCAACAAGCTCCATATTGCACATGGAAGCTGCTCACATGTTGTAGTTTCCAAATCCGCCGGGAGACACTACCGGAAGTGACGACGTATAGCCGTGAAGACGTCATCAAAATGGCCACCACGCAATGTACTAAATCTCTATTATCTCCGGAACTAATTGATCAATCCTATCGTGTGACCTATTGTTGAAAAGATAATTTAATTTGCTAAAAGAAATGCCTGAATAAATGCCATAAATCTGTAAGTTTTGGTTTAATCTGAAGAAAAACATAATACGACTGCTGTGCGATATACCAATTCTCAATTATCTTCGTAACAGATTCATCAATCTTTTCGTGCGAACTATCATTGGAAAGGTAATTTAATTTGCTAAAATAAATGCGGGAATTTACGTCGTAAATCTATTAGTTTCTGCCTAATTTGAAGGAATGCACGTTATGACGTCCTCAAAATGGCGTCCATTCAATATACTAAATCTCGTGTATCTCCAGAACTAATTGATCAATCTTATCTTGCGACCTATCGTTGGAAAAATAATTTAATCTTCTAAAAGAAATGCCTGAACAATGTATCCCGTAAATATTTTAGTTTTTGCATAATGTGAAGGAAAACGTAATGTGCCTGTAATTATTGTTGCTTTTGGTTCTTGATTCTTTTGGAAACAGTAAATTATTAAATCTGTATCGTCGTATTGTTCACAACCCGTCACTTGAGCAGTGGCCTTCACAGGCACACGGAAGTGTACAGGAAAGTCATTGTTTAATATGACATCTCGTACCTCCTTACTACATTTGCAAGTCTATAGAGGCTACATTACCCCAGCAGTTGTCATCCATCCCAGAATACCAATTCAGCCGATTCTTGTTGCCTCCCCTTAAACGACTGTCTGAACTGTCATGTAATGTCATCACCCTGATTCTGATAACCTCATTTTGCTGAATATGAAGGCCTGCGATTCTAACCTTGAGTGCGTACCTATTTTGTATTACATGCGATGACTTCAGACTGCTGTCTGCCCTTCCTGGTATTGCAACACAGGCTTGAACAAACTACCTGCTAACTCACACCCAATCATTGAAATTACAGTCATTTCTATGTGCAGCTTTGTGATAGTTGATCGGCCTTAAACTGGTGTCTGTGATGGATTAATCTTCTTAAGAATACTTATTATAATGTTCATGGCATGGCGAACCATGGATGAGGAATTCACATCATATCCTAGTAGTGGGAGAAGAATTGATGTGCATTTACCTTTGAAACCTTCAGGGATGATTTGACTGGAATGGAAGGCTACCCAGGATAAGACTTTACCTTCGTGATCAGCCTTACTTCTGGGGATTCCGACCAGTCCATCATTTCCACGGGTGCATCAATGATTTTTTTCTTCGCTGGTGTAATTTACCATTGGTAACGGTGCATCACATGAACATTAAGTCGTGTGCGAGGAAGACTTGTAGAGGACTCGGGCAAGCCTATTCTACTTTATCCTTCGATTGTCCTAGGTTGAGGCTGGTTGTCACAGATATACCTTCTGATGGGTTAAAGATGAGACATACCTGTTCCATGGAATGAGTTCGACGATGTACTGAAGGCTGATGTATATTATCAATTGCAGCACAAGTAAACACATTATAGATAACAAAAAGCAGAATAAAACCAACTTTAATTACACAAATAAAATTGCAATTATTATGTGTATATTATGTTTTCCTTCAAATTAAACAAAAGACACTTACGCCATACATTGTCCTTGCAGTTCTTTTGGCAGATTAAATTATATTTCCAACAATAGGTCGCAGGATAATATTGATATATTATTTCCGGAGATACTACAGATTAGTATATCGAATGGACGCCTTTTTTATGACGCTGTAATGTTTTTCTATATATTACACAAAAAATAATATATATACGGCAAACAATGCTCTGGCAATTCTTTTAACAAATTAAATTAGCTTTCCAACGATAAGCTACTCTACAAGATTGATCTATTAGTTCCGGAGATACACGAGATTTAGTATATCGTATGGTGGCCATTTTTAGGACGTCATAATGTACTTTTCCTTCAAATTATGTAGAAACTAATAGATTTACGGCATACATTGTTCAGGTATTTCCTTTAGCAAATTAAATTACCTTTCCAACAAAAGTTCTCACGAAAAGATTGATCGATTAGTTCCGGAAATAATTGAGAATTAGCAGATCACACAGCTGTGATATGTTTTTCTTGGAATTAAACCAAAACTAATACATACATAGTTCAGGCATTTCTTTTAGCAAATTACATAGGGCATAAGGCCTTAGGGCTTCGGGCAGATGACCAGGAGTGATTAACGCTCGTTAAACCCTTTGAACCCTTCTAACAAATTACATTATCTTTCCAACAATAGGTCGTACGTTAGGATTGATCGATTAGTTCCGGAGATAATAGACATTTAGCACGATTATGGCGGCCATTTTGATGACGTCATCACGGATTACGTCGTCACTTCCGGGAGTGTCTCCCGGTGGATTTGGAAACTACAATGTGTGTACTGCTTTCATGTGCAATATGCAGCTTGTTGCCGGAACTGAAATGTTTTGGCAGTTTTTGTCGCTAACAGCGTGTACTAAAATAGTAGCCTTTCATTAGTCTACAACCAGCTGAACAACAGACCACCGGCACGTTTAATACCCAAAATAAAGTTAAAAAGAAAAAGTAAATCTTTCGCAATTTGATGCGCGCACAGTTTATTTATTTAATTATTTAAAAATAAAAAGGAGTGACGCGGGCGCTTATGAGAAACAATGTTATTTTTTTTCGCGCCTGTTATTCTGTCATGGAGCTCTGTAGACTTGTTTGTGAATGGTCATTCGCATTTTATTTATAACTAGCAGTCGTACCTGGCTTCGCCCGGGGTTTTTGTTTTGCCCGTGGTTGTTTCCCAGTTTTCGCTCAGTAGTGCGATGGGGATTTTTTCCCCTGTAATAATAGGCTTCCTTTCCCCCAATCCGTCCTTCCCATCTTCCCACCCCTTTTCTCCCATCCTCTCCCTTTCTTCTCCGTTCCCCTCCTCTACACCTACCTGTCCCTCATCTTCCCTACCTCCCTTTTTCTACACGTATTTGAATTTGAATGGGTCGTTGAATTAAATACTGCCCTTCTCTCTTTTGCGAGATTTGGGCCAATAAAATTGCTATGGTACTCCTCCCCATTCCCATTTTATCGGTTTGACTTGAGCAATCCGTACCGTGTGAGAAATAACGGTCCTTCGTGCATGGCGTCATGGCTCTGCGGTGATCGGGCAAAGCAAATGGTTAGTCGAGGCAACAATGTGAGTACATTAAGGGTTTAAAGGGTTTAACGAACGTTAACCACTCCTGTTCATCTGCCCGAAGCCCTAAGGCCCTATTTCTGCAACAGCCAGACAACTTCAACTTTAAGGCAACAACGTACCAGTTCCATCTTAAAACCAAATAATTGACACACTCGCCCGTTTTCATTGCAGGGGTTCTCCTTCCGGGAGTCGTCGTTGCTTCATTTCTGCTATGAGACTTAGGTTTATAATGTAAGACTAGCATCGTACCCGGCTTCGCCCGGGGATTTGTTTGACCCGTGGTTGTTTCACAGTATTTGCTCGGTGCTGCCTGATCGTTCACTGCAACAGTCGATTTTTGTTTGTGTAACACTCCCCCTTTCCGCCAATCCTCTCCCTCCCCTTCCTCCTTTTATCCCGTCCTCTCCCTCTCCTCTTGGTTTCCTTCACTTTCTCCTCTTTGCTATACGTAGTTGAACACGTACCCGGCTCCCGTGCTTGTTTGTTTGTTCTCTTCTAGGTTCAGTTAATGCGTAATCGTATGCTTAATGGTAACAGCTCACTTTGCCCCCCTCCCCACTCCCCTCCCAGTCTTTCGCTGTGGCTTAAGCGATGCGTACCGTGTGAAAAAGAAGTGTGCATGACGTCATGTAATACTAGCCTGCCGTTGAGATTACCACGGTGTTTAGTTAGGAGGATAATTGTTAGAGCAAATTATTAGTCGAGACAACAATGTGCCAATTTCAACTTCTTTTCAGGCAACAACTGACCAGTTTCAACTTCATGCCAAAGAACTGACACACTCGCACGTTTTCATTGTTCCCCTTCCGGGGGTCGTTGCGGTTGCTTCATTTCTGCTATGAGATTTTGGTTTATAATGTAAGATTACAAGCACACATATATTTTTTATGTTCAGCCTTCTTAATCTTAAATCGGATACGTAGTGTCAGGATGGTAACGTCGAATCAGTATGAATAATTAAACACATGGTCCATAAGTCATAGATTCGATGAATTATAGGACATGTTGGTTTTCGGCAAAATGTGAAAGCACCGACCGTCAAATCTGAACTTTTTTGGCATAAGGCAAAAATAAATGGGCGTTGTGGGGAGGGGGGGGGGCGACGTTGATTGCTAATATGGCCCAAACAGAAAAAAAGAAAGATGACATAAAATAACTCAGATTCCTTGCCATAAAACAAGAGGTCAGTCAGGGCAGGACAACGGGTTGACACTAACGCCCCAGCCAAGAGTTAAAAAGATCACCAAGTATAGCACACAGCAACGAAGAAATAAAAACTGAACAAAAGTCAACAAATCAGCTCTTTTAGCCCCACGCAGATGTTTATCCAGGCAGACAACTCTCAGCCAATATTTAAAACTGAATAATGTGGGGGCAATAACAACATCCTATGGAAGTTCGGTTCCACACCCTGGCCACCAGGTTGGGAAAAAAAATTCCTGTAGTCACGCTTGACCAGCTGGATCATCATCGTAAGAGGATGACCCCTGTTTTGTTCTCACAACCAAATTTAAAAAAATTGTTGTGACCTACGTTGCGGAGCCCATGTAGGAATGAGTAAGCAAGGGCCAAGTCACATAAGAGCATGTGCTTCTCGAGTGAGTCAGCTTTTAACATTTTAAGGCAATCGCCATAACTCAGAAAATGCTTGGTAAACAGACAATGGACTGATTCAACATGATCGATATCGTTAAACAAACGTCTGAATTTAGATGCGGTGACCAGACGGGACATGCACATTCAAGAATAGGTCTGACAAAGACACAAAAGGCCCAAAATAATGTTTTGCGGTCCCGAAACAAAAGTACGCCTGCTGAACGCTGACCTTTGCCTAGCGGCCTTAATAATACGATTACACACACCCAAATCCTTAACAACCGTCAAATGTTCAAGAGTAGCACCCATCAAATTAAAGCCTAAGAATTTATTTTTCGTCCCATTGGGAAAATCTTTGCATTTTTAAGTACAGATTGGCCAAACATTATTTTGGGCGTTTGTGTCTTATTCAAACCTATTCTTGAATATGCAAGTTCCGTCTGGTCACCGTATCTCAACAAAGATATCGTGCATGTTGAATCAGTTCAATGTCAGTTTACCAAGTATCTACCAGGCTATGTGTTATGGTGATCGTTTTAAAATGGTAAAAGCTGACTCACTTGAGAAGTGCAGGCTCTTTTGTGACTTGGCGCTTGCTTACTCCTTACTGCATGGACTCATAGCAACATGGATCATAGCAAATTGTTTGAATTTCGGTGTGGGGACAAAACTAGGGGGTTTCCTCTGAAGATGAGGATCCAGCTGGCCAGACGTGATTACTGGAAAGGACGCGCAGCACAGAAAGGCCATTTTTTTTTTTAAATAAGGCTTAATCTTTTGTCATGAAACTGTAGCAGGCTAAACTTGCTTAAAGTAGATAAAATCCCTTCGTCCATCTATTTTTGCTTTATTATGAATTCCATCTTAAGGTCTGCTTACAAACAGACGAGCATGATTTGCCTTGCCAACGGGAAAAAAGGGATTGGTGGGGGGGGGGGGGAGAGGAGGGAATGGAAATAGAAAAAAAAAGAAGTGTATCCCGCCCTCCTCCAGGTAATCGTTACCTGCTGTTTGAATTACCACAAACATCGTCTATTTGGGTGTACATTTATTATTTTTAATTCCTAGGCATGTCACCAACCTTGTAGTGGATGAAAGGTATATGAAAAACCGTTCTCCTACATTATTTGTTTTAGACCCAAAAAGCAGACTTCCGTTTGATTTTAAATGGCGCTGAAGTGAAATAGTGATCTCCTGTTGGTTCCCTCTGAAACAGTAACTATGTGTTTTTCGGGTTACATCACAAAAGATAACTAAATATACACAAATCGATATAAAAGTAGTATAAAATAAGTCGGAACTAAGCCATCAGTGAAAATAACGCACTAGAAATAGCGGTGCGTAAAGGTGCCCTACTGTACAACTGGTGCGTTATTTTTGGTGCATGTCGTTGGATGGCTTAATTCCGGCTTACCTTTGCGTTATCTCACAATGGAGCAAGATGTATTTTGCTAAGGCAATGTTGCAGTTATTCGGTAAACGTGCATTTACACAATCCACAGGCATACTGACACATTAATAACTAATTGAATAGCTTTCGAGTAGAGAACTATGCGCATGTAACTGCGTTATTACTATCACTTGAAAGTTGTCAGGATTTAGTAATCCCCCCCCCCCCCTCATTGCATGAGTCGCAGTCTTTTATGTGGCATTATTATTTTTCTGAGTATGCCTGAAACATTATTTTATATACCACGAAAGCCTAATAGGATCGGTGAATACGGAATAAGGGAGCAGAAACTTGTCAACATTTCTATTTATTCAACACGCATGTGAAGCAAAGTACTATATAGTGATCGCTATGGACGTTATTGGATAGGACAGTAATTTAACCTTACAGACCGACACACACAAATGACAGTTAAAGTTTGCAATTCAGAAGTTTCTACTGATACAATTAAAAAAAAAACCCGATGCCAATCAGGCGCTGAAGATAATTTATCTGTTCTATTATTCGTTTACGATACGAGGTCAACACTACAAACCTAGAAACCAGCAACTAGGTCTATTTTACTCCAAACCTACTGTGACTAAAATATTGAATGCTAAATGGAATAAAGTGGATTGAGAGCTTTCATTTACACTATCTATATTTGAAAATGCAACGATTCCTATTTGTTTTTCAGGTTCCCACCCAACGAACGAGTTGAAACCCCACGTGCCACCTCCGTGCCAAAAAAGCCTACTCTTAGGCAACAACTCTATGAACCAGAATAGTCCAATATTTTTCCTCACTACATCTCTCATTCCATATGTTTGAGTAGCTACTTTAAGAACTTCCCCCATTTCCTTTTGAACTTCATCGAGGCCTGTGGCAAGTCGTACAAAACGTACCATTTCAGCCACAGTAGATCGGAGTCCTCCTGCAGGTGCCCAAATGTCCAGAATGTCCCAATTCAATATTTCTTCACCCGTTATTGCATGACCGGGAGCAAGACGTCTTTTCTGGTCACTGTTCATGGTTATCGTTGTATCCCTAAGACCAAGTGGATTGAGAACTTGAGTCTTCAGCAAATCTTCATAGTTTTGCTCACTACGGACTTCTAGGGCATGTCCAAGGAGGGAAGCTCCGGCGTTAGAGTAAAGGAATGCACCACGATTTTTTAGTTCAGTCTTGTCCAACCACTCGTACATTTTTTGTGCTGTGTAATTTGTGTAAGGGTTCTGCGGTAAAGGAGGACAATTCATATTGTTCGGCTCCCTTTCCAAGCCAGAAGAATGAGTGGCTAATTCCACCAATTTCACATCACCGGATGGAGCAGAAAATCGTCCTGGCCAGTCAGTGAGCAGTTTTGATAAGGTGTCGCTGAGGTGAACTTTCCCGGACAATAATTGATCAGCTAGTAGTAATCCAGTGAATGCTTTAGTGATTGATCCGATTTCAAACATTGTGTTTTCGTTAGGGCGAGAGGGGTCAGTCGACGAAATCTGCCCTCCAAAGTAGTACTTGGTACCTTCAGACGTAACAAGGCCAACAGCTACTGCCCCAGCGGGTTGCTGCTTTATCCACGTGTCCACCATCTGGTCAGGAGTTTGTGACGGGGTAGAACGTTCTGCTGCACGGCTTCTGCCCATGATGCAAATAGGTGTGCGGAGTAACAGCAAAATTAACAGCATAGGCGACGCCATCTTCTTTAGTTCAACAGATCACGGAAACAACAGTAAACTCTTAGCCACGGTGTCTTGTTACTGTCTGTTACCTCCTTACTTAAGCAAACTGATCTGAAATGTGCAATATAATGCGTGACCAATCCCTACTCAGTTCGAGGTTAGCAATTTGTGGTGACAGCTGATCACCATATAAACTAGCGCCAGGTACAATGAAGATATGTCTATAATACATAGTAATAAAAAAAAAACTGCAAAGAAAGGCAATGGCTGGAATTAATTTTGTGCTCTGCCATCCTCAGCTTAAACGCCACAGAAAAAAATAAATCGGATTTAATGCTTTTGTTGATCGTCGTAATGTCATAACGTGCAATACTGTTTGCCAACGTTAAGCTTTTTAGCTGACTTACAACCATTTATCGACAATTCCAACCCTCCTTTTCATTCTTAACAGCTTTCCGTTTCAATAGGTACGATACGAGCATAGGCGTCAACCTGGAGTTAAGAGGGAGTTTCTGGCAGTACCACACTTTCAAGTCAGCGGTACAACTTGTTTTCGTCGCAGTCGAATAAAGAGAGATGTCAACTTTTAATAAGTCATATATTTTCTTGCGACTGATGACACACACAATTTCGCAAACTTAACAACGCAGGTCCGTTTCCTGCCGTGTAAATTAGCGGATCAAGGTACTGACACTGTCTACTTTACTGTCCCGTGTAAGATGATAGAATGGTTTTCTTCATTACGCTTTCTAATTTAGTCTTCTTTATAGCCGAAACGTGAGGAGATTACAGTACACGACTTTGTCGGTCTGTCGCCTTTTTCAACTCAGGAACAGTACCTGATTGAGGAGAGAAACTGTTTTCAACACTAGGTTCAGCGTCCAAAAATACGTCAAAATGAAAAAAAAAGTGCAGAAAGTATGAAGCTGAGCCCATCATACATGGAGTCGTACCAGATAGATACAAACGGTTTCCACCATCAGATTCAGCGTCCAAAAATTAGCTAAATGGATTTTAAAAAACCGGAAGTATGAAGCTGAGGTGGGACGAAAGTGGCGGACGTGTACAGAAGACCAGTTGAGACCAGGTAGTCGTTGCAGCCGCTTGTTTTATTACGTATATATCAATGCAGTGCCTAGTAAGAGCTGTGTGGCGACAAGCAGCAACTGCTTGTAAACATAATAAATAAGGAATCTACATCATTAAAAATGTACGTTCTGCATGCTTGTGTGTTTGTTCGCCTACTCCTCTGGATGTAAAGCACTTACAAAGGTGAGAGTAGAGACTCAACGCTTCTAATAGGCCTATATTTATCGCCTTAACTTAATTTTTTTTAACATTAAATATCAGAAAAAATTGCTCTGAATACCGTTTCATGACGTCACAGTTTGTTCAAACATTTACCGGTCAAGGAAAACATTTCTGGTTCGACAAAAGACTCTTAAAACGACGACATACTCGGAGATTTCCCGGTTCAAATCCCCGGGCTGGCTCCTCCCTTTACCAGATATTTCTTCTCTCCTAAAAGTCTGGTGATGTTCAAAATTAAGCGGGTTCAGCCATACAAGTATTAAATTGCTTCGGCTAACTTAAGGCTCAAAGAAATTAATTAAAAAAAAAAACTTTTTGATGAAAATTTTCGTTGAAGTTCGTACCGTGGAGCACGACGAAATTCCGAAAATATCAGTTCACCAAGTAAACACGCACACTTCCACAAACTAGACACTTACTACTAGGGAACTGAGTGAGCAGAATTCCGACGTGCAACCGCCTGACAAATGTAGGAGGCCACGATTATCGGCGAATTGAAAACGGCGATTGTGAACATCGAAGAAGCAAGATGTGATCAGGGACTAAATAAACCTTTAAATGCCTGATGAAGACAAAAGGGAGTTGTTGAAAATTTGCTGGACATAGTAGTAAGTGGCTAGTTTGTGGAAGTGTTCGTGTGTACTTTGTGAATTGACATTTTCGACAGATTTTGGGTTAGAACTACGTTATTTTGTGACATATGTTGCATATCAGCAGTCCCACACATAGAGCTCAAAATTGGTTGGCTTCAACTGGATGGTCGCAAGGAAAAAGTACACCTGTAAGGTTGTCAAACATTCCCGTTTCTAGAAGCACGGAGGTGCGCGGAGTGAGCGAGCAAAGCGAGCGATTTTAAGCAGCAACAGCCATTGCTTGCTTCCTAACAATCAGTACATCGATTCGTATTAGCTCTTGGGATCGAATAAACTGCATGAAGCATGGATCGACGCCAATAGAGTGAGCGAAGCAAACGCTGTGGCTAGTCGTTTTTAATGCCACGAAGGAACTGGAAGATTTTTAAGATTGACGAATCTACCCCCCCGCCCCCATCCC
>JAHWFP010110292.1:66223-89287 GCA_023313725.1 Lithobius niger
TTTTTTTTTTTTTACTTAGGCTTTATCTTTTGTCCTGAAACTGTATGTAATAAGCTAAACTTGTTAACAGTACATAAAAGCCCTTAGTGAATTTATTTTTATTTTTGCTGTATTAATTATGAATCCACTTTAAGTCTACTGACAAACAGCACAGCAAATCGAGCGCCATTTGCCTTGCCACAAAAAAAGGGGAAGCCCTAGTTAGTTAGGTGACATGCCTAGTAATTAAAAATCTTAAATAAAAAAATCACACCTAGTGTACGACGTTCGATAGCTTAATTCCTGCTTGCCTTTATGTTCTTACAATCAGGGCCGGGTTAAGGGGGGGGGGAGGAGAATACTTTTCGAGCACTGGGCCACAGGTCGAAAAAGGGCCTAAAGGGTGTCTCACGATAAAAATACAATAAGCTACTATTTTGAATAAATAAAAAAATCTTTTTTACTTTTACTAAAACGTTGTATCAAACAAATTTCAATTTCTAAATTTTTTTTGTTTTTCTCCTTTGTTGTGTGGGAGGTGTGGGGCCCCAACAAATCTTAAGCACCAGACCTCTACAAAGCTTAATACGGCGCTGCTCACAATGGAGAAAGCCTATGGTGCTAAAACAATGTTGTGTGTATTGCTGCTTTGTTCGGTAAGTATGAATTTACACAATCCACAGGCAGACCTGCTTATAAACAACTAATTGAATAACATATGGGAGGTACTGCCGCGTTACCCAGACTTGAAAGTCGTCGGGATTTAACAATCTCCCCATTTCATGAGTTACAGTCTAGTTTCAGACTAGTTTTCATTTAACTTTCGAACTATTAGTATAGGTGCGATTAACTTGGCTAATAGTATTAACCTTGGCGGCCTTTCCCTACTTGAATGATATCACTACTTTCAAAGGCCGAACCTTTTTGGAAACTTGGCGGCTTCTCTTATACCATTTTTCGTTTTGGGTGGATAAACAACTAATTGAATAACCTATGGGATAGAAAGTAATACGCCGGATACTGCGGTATTACCCCGATCTGAAAGTCGTCAGGGTTAAGCAATCTTCCCATCTCATGAGTTTCAGTCTTTTCTATCGCATTAATATTTTCTTGAGTATATGCCTGAGACATTCTTTTGTGCACCACGGATTGGTCAATACGGAATAAGGCAGCGGAAATTTGTTAGCATTTGTATTTATTCAACACACGTCAATTTTGCAAAGTAGTGATAGCCGTGCTACTATGGACGTTACTGGATAGGACAGTCATTAAACCTTGGAGAGCAACATACACAAATGGCAGTTGAAGTATGCAATTCAGAAATTCTTACTGATACAATTAAAAAAAACGCCAATACCAATCAGGCGCTGAAGATAATTATTTATGTGTCCGTTTTCGGTACGTGGTCAACACTATACAAACCTAGAAACCCGCAACCATGGTCTATTTTACTACAAACCTAGTGCTTAAAAGATTGCGTGCTAAACTCCTTACAGAGTGTTGGTAGCTTACATGATGTGAAGAATATATAATCGAAAATACAACGACTCCTGTTTGTTTTTCAGGTTCCCAGCCACCCAACGAACGAGTTAACCCCCCCCCCCCCCGCCCCCCGTGGCGCCCCCGTGCAAAAAGACCTGCTGTGAGGCACCAAGTTTATGTCCCAGAATAGTCCGACTCGTTTATTACCACGATCGCTATCTCTCATTTCATATGTTTGTGTAGCTGCTTTAAGAACTTCTCCCATTTCCTTTCGAATTGCTTCGAGGCCTGTAGTAAGTCGTACAAAACGTACCATTTCGGACACAGTAGATCGTAATCCCCCTGCAGGTGCCCAATGTCCAGAATGTCCCAATTCATTATTTCTTCACCCAATGTTCCATGGTCAGGAGCAAGACGTCTTTTCTGGTCACTGTTCAGGGTTATCGTTGTATCCCAAAGACCAAGTGGATTGAGAACTTAAGTCCTTAGCAAAAATCTTTATAGTTTTTCCCACCACTGACTTCTAGAGCGTGTCCAAGGAGGCAAGTTCCAGCGTCAGAGTAAAATGCGCCACAATTTTTTAGTTCAGTTTTGTCCAACCACTCATACAGGTTTGTCTGCTGTGTAATTTGCGAAAGGGTTCTAAAGTAAAGGAAAAGCTAGTTTCATACTGTTCGGGAGACTTTCCAAGCCAGAAGAATGAGTGGCTAGTTCCAATAATTTCACATCACCAGATGGAGAAGAAAATCGTCCCGGCCAGTCAGTGAGCAACTCGGATAAAGTGTCGTTTAGCTCAACATTCCAGAATAATACTTGATTAGCTAGTAATAATCCAGTGAATCCTTTAGTGACTGAACGGTTTTCGAACATTGAGTGTTCGTTTGGGAGAGAGGGGTTAGTCGATGAAATCTGCCCTTCAAAATAATATTTAGCACCTTCAGGCGAAACAAGGGCAACAGCCACTGCCCCAGCGAGCTGCTGCTTTATCCACGCGTCCACCATCTAGTCAGGAGTTTGCGATGGTGTAAAGTGTTCAGCTGCGAGGCTTTTGCCCGCAATGCAACTAGGTATGCGGAGCAACAGCACAATAAACAACATAGGCGACACCATCTTCAATTAGCTCAACAGATCACGGGCAACGACAGTAAACCTTTACCGACAACTGCACGGTGTCCTGTTACTGTCCGTTACGTCTTTACACTAATTTGAACTATGCTGTATAGTGCTGGACCTGAATTCGTGCGGTTCGAGATAAGCAGTTTGTGGTGGCAGCTGAGTGCCATATAAATTATCCCCAGAGATAACTATATATGTCTATAGTACATAGTAAAAAATACACAAGTAAAGGCCGTTACATATAAATGACAGGAATCAATTTTGAGTACAGTCAACCTCAGCTTAAACGTCATGGAAAAAAAAACTAAATCAGATTTTATGCTTAGGTTGATGTTCGTAATGTCATAACGTGTAATATTCTTTACCAACATCAGTAAGCCTTTTAGATGACTTCAACCTTTTATCAACCATTACAAACCTCCTTTTCATCTAAAGAGGTTTCCATTTGAAAGGTTTAGTGTACAAAAGCTATCCTAACCCCCCCTTTCCCCTCTGGGGATTTTATACAACCTGTGCCAATCGACTTTTGGGATATCTTAGTACAGTAATGCGGATGTTGGATGACAAATAAAGTATGACAGAGGCTGTTAAAAAAAATAATATTTGAACATTAAAATCAGGGCTTTGTGACAAAGCCAACTTTTCAGCAACCCGTCCTCTAAACTCTGGGTTGCCAATAGAGGGATACTGTGAGGAGCAACTCCTCAACTGGGAAGGAGGAATTTTATTCAAGTGGCTTCATAATTTTATTTCATTTGATTTTACTTTATTTTATTTTATTTTTTATCAATGAAGTGCAATTTTTGAAATATGAAATAAAATGATAAAAACACTTGAATAAAATCCTCCCACCAAGGAAAAATCCATCGTGTCGTAAAGCAAATTCCCCATACCTAAAGGCAACCCCACCCCCACCATAGTTAAATGTAGGTCGATCATTAAAGGTACATTCCTCCCAACGCATTCATATTTTTCGTATACTGAATCCTTCTGGCCGGAATTCGTCATTTAAGTTCTATTAGGCCATTTATGTATGATATAGATGCAACAGCGCACATGCGTATTATAATTCGTGACTTTAAACAGCTGCAATGTTAGTTCTAATTATGATCCACTAACATAATTGGGCTTAAATGAAAGGTGAATATGTATATTTTTCAACAAGGGTAATTAAAACGATTTATTTTAGTTAGAAGCTAAGCTACGACAGTTTATCTACGATGTAGCGGTTTGATTTTTGTATTGTTTTGCGATAAGTTCCATTTTAAACTGCTGTGTTGTCGTTCTAAATTAGATAAATGGATGTAGTTAGGCTTAAATGAAAGATGAAGATGTATATTTTCCAACAAGAGTAATTAAAATGATTTATTTTAATTAGGAGCTAAGCTACTGTAGTTTATCTACGATGTAGCGCTTTGACTTTTCTATCGTTTTACGATAAGTTCCAATTTTAAACAGGTGCAGTAGTCGTTCTAAATTAGATAAATGAATATAATTAGGCTTAAATATAATTGAAGATGTATATTTTCCAATAAGGGTAATTAAAACATTTTATTTTAGTTAAAAGCTGTGCTACGACAGTTTATCTACATTGTAGCGCTTTGATTTTTGTATCGTTTTACGATAAGTTCCATCTTTAAACTGGTGTAGTAGTCGTTCCAAAGTAGATAAATGGATGTAATTAGGCTTAAATGAAAAACAAAGATTATATATTCCAACAAGGGTAATTAAAACGATTTCTTTTAATTAGGAGCTAAGTACGACAATTTCTTTTACATTATAGCGATGTGCTTTTTGCATCATATTATCACAAGTTCCATCTTTCAAACTGCAGCAGCCGTTCTAACTCAGATAAATGGATGGGATTAGGCTTAAATGAAAAATGAAGATGTATATATCTTCAATTTTCATCTAAGCCTAAATACATCCATTTATCTGAAATAGAATGGCTACTGCAGCAGATTAAAGCAGGAACTTGTCGTAAAATAACCATAAAATCAAAGCGCTGCAACGTAGATAAACTGCCGTAGCCAACAAGTTTACTGTGCAGGCGACGTAGGTTGCAATAATAAAGTGTTCACTCCCTGATTGAGTAAAAGCCCACAAACAGCAAAATGAAGACAAGGGGTTTAATTTTCGGCGAATTACTGCTTTCCTTGGTCACCTATAAACAATGGACATCATGAATACATACCCCAACATCAATTCAGACCCAATAAAACGTTCATCCTTACAATATAAAAACAATAAACAATTCACCTGCTAATTTTAATTTAATTTTTAAATCGAAAATTAAATCCGTTGTCTTCATTTTGCTGTTTGTGGGCTTTTACTCAATCAGGGAGTGAACACTTTATTATTGCAAACTGCCGTAGCTTAGCTTCTAATTAAATAATTCGTTTTAATTACCCTTGTTGGAAATATACATATTCATACTTCATTTAAGCCTAATTGCATCCATTTATCTAATTTAGAATGACTATTACACCAGTTTAAAGATGGAACTTATCGTAAACCGATATAAGAATCAAAGCGTTACATCGTAGATAAACTACTTAGCTTCTAATTAAAATAAATTATTTTAATTACCCTTGTTGGGAAATATACATCTTCACCTTTCATTTAAGCCCAATTATGTTAGTGGATCTTAATTAGAACTAACATTGCAGCTGTTTAAAGTCATGAATTTTAATACACATGTGCGCTGTTGTATCTAAAGCATACAGAAACAGCCTAATAGAACTTAAATGACGAATTTCGGCCAGAACAGTTTATTTTACGAAAATTATGAATAGAAATTTTTCTGAAGGACATTTTAGACTAAACATACTTGGTAACCGGTTTGTTTTCGATCGGATGAACGGTTTAGGCACTAAAAGTAAAAATCTGTTTATTGTTCGACATTTTTGGACGCCATCTTAAATTCCGGAAAGTTGCACCACTTCATGAGTCTACATCCACCCTAGTGAGGATCCCTAAGAGCGTACCTGACACCCTGTACTTATGTAATTTTTCTAGCGTTCGGATTAGATATTGAGTGTAAAGACTGGCTCTGGCTGGTTAGACTATCATTAAAACATATATTAAAGGTCGATAAGGTAGGTTCACTGTGGTTTATTATTATTTTGCATACCTTACAAGTTGTCCAACATCTGTTAGAATGGTTTTCTTCATTGTGCTTTGCATTTCAGTCAAGTTAAGGAATTTTTATGAGCTAAGCTACGGCAGTTTACGTACGTTGTAGCACTGTGTTTTTCACTCTATTTTACCATATGTTCCATCTTTAAACTGCTGCACCACCCGTTGTAATTCTGATCAATAGACGCGATTAGGCTAAGATGAAAGATGAAGATGTATATTTTTCAACAAGGGTAATTAAAACGATTTATATTAATTAGGAGCAGCTCACCTACGTTGTAGCGCTGTGCTTTTCGCTCTAATTTACCACAAGTATCATCTTTAAACAGCTGCAGTACCCGTTCTAAGTCGGATAAATTGAAGTGATTAGGCTTAGATGAAAGATGCAAGATGTATAATTTAGAACAACGGTAATTAAAACGATTTATATTAATTAGGAGCTGAGCTACGGCCGTTTACCTACGTTGTAGCGTTGTGCTTTTCGTAATATTTTACCACAAGTTCAATCTTTAAACTGCTGTACCACCCATTCTAATTCGGTTAAATAGACGTGATTAGGCTTATACGAATTCCAACAAGGGTAATTAAAATGATTTATATCATTTAGGAGCTAAGCCACGATAGTTTTTTCTACAGCGTAACGCTGTGCATTTTACGCAGTTTTACTTCAAGTTCCATCTTTAAACTGCCGTTAACTTAGCTTCTAATTAATATAAATCGTTTTAATTGCCCTTGTTGGAAAATATACACCTTCATCTTTCATCTAAGCCTAATCCATATTAGAACGGGTGATGCAACTGTTTAAAAATGGAACTTGTGATAAAATAGAGCGAAAAGCACAGTGCTACAACGTAAGTAAACCGCTGTAGCTTAGCTCCTGATTAATATAAATCGCTTGAATTACCCTTGTTTGAAAATATACATCTTCATCTTTCATCTAAGCCTAATCACGTCCATTTATCCGAATTAGAATGGGTGGTGCAGCAGTTTAAAGAGAAACTTGTGGTAAAATACAGCGAAAAGCAAAATGCTACAACGTTAGTAAACTGCCGTAATTAATTAATATAAATCGCTTTCATTGCCCTTGTTGGAAAATCTCCATCTTTCATCTGAGCCTAATCACGTCCATTTATCCGAATTAGAACGGGTGGTGCAGCAATTTAAAGATGGAACATGTGGTAAAATAAAGCGAAAAGCACAATGCTACAACGTGTGTAAACTGCCACAGCTTAGCTTCTAATTAATATAATCGCTTTAATTATCCTTGTTGGAAAATATACATCTTCATCTTTCATCTAATCACGTCCATTTATCCGAATTAGAACGGGTACTGCAGCTGTTTAAAGTCAAGAGTTGTATAAGTAACATGCGTTAACGGCCTAAATTAACGAATTTCGGCAAGAAGGATTAATTTTACCAAAAATATGACTAGAACCTTTTTTGAATGAAATTTTATTCTAAACATAATTGGTAACTGGTTAATTTTCAATCGGAGGAACGGTATAAATGCTAGAAGCAAAAAAAAATGTTTTACGTGGCCACTTTTGGACGCCATCTTGAATTCCCCTAGGGTACCAAGATGGCATCATTATGTTTTGGAGTACGGACATATCGTAGAACATCTCTGCGCAAGAACATTTTGTGCAACTACTCTTTTGGGTTATTGTGTCGGCTGCAGGACTAGTATAATATTTCAATTATTTGATTGTGAACCGAAGATCTTACAAACTATACTCAAAAGTGGACCAGTAGACCAGTAACACAAGCTGTGGAAGATGATTCACATTGGATGTGACTAGGTCGCTTTTGATAAAATTACGAAAGAACAAAAAACAATACATGAAGAGACAAACGACAGCTGTTTGTTTATAAACTAATACAACGATATTGTACTCCCATTCTACAAAATTAACTGTCTAAGGAACTAGTCAGTATTACAGACCGAGCTTAGCTTCAAGCAGACTAATTGCTAAATCATCTGCCCTACCGGGATAAGCAGGAGCACTCATACAGTTGACTAACACCACAACCCCAACTTGCCGGTCAGGCACCCATCCAACAAATGAGTTGAAACCCAGCGTACCACCATTCTTCCAAACAACTTGTATGTCCTGTGGCAACATCCGTAACTGCCAAAACAAGCCAATGCCTTCGTCATCCCCTTCTACCTTCATATGTTGTACAGTCGCAAATTCAAGGGCGTCACCTACTTCCTTCTGGATTGATGTAATGCCTGTAGCAAGTCTTTCGAATTTTACCAACTCGGCCAGTGTAGAACGTAGCGCTCCTGCTGCTGCCAGAACGTCAAGCTCTAGTACTGGGGCGATTTCTCCCTTGAGTCCATGCCCAGGAGGAAAACGTCGTTTTTGGTCATCATTGAGGGTTATGGTCGTGTCTCTAAGTCCGAGTGGGAGAAGAACTTGTTCTTTCAGTAAATCTTCGAACTTCTGTCCTCTATTAAGTTCCAGTGCATGTCCTAGAATGCCGGCTCCAGCATTCGAATAAAGGTATGAACCACGGTTTACCAATTCAACTTTGTCCAACCAGTGGTATAGTTGTTTCACTGTGTAGTTTGCGAATGGATAATCGGCATTAGTTGGGTTATCTGGCTGCCTTGGAAGCCCAGACGAATGAGTAGCTAGTTCCAGTAATGTCACATTGTTAGCAGGAGCTGAGAATCGTCCTGGCCAATCAGTCAGCAATTTTGCCAAGGTATCATTTAGGTAGACGTTCCCTAGCAAAACTTGGTCGGCTAGTAGTATTCCTGCGAATGCTTTAGTGATCGAACCGATCTCAAACACTGTGTTCTCGTTTGGAAGAACCGGGTTATTGGATGACAACTGTCCACTGAAAAAGTAGTCGGTATCGTCTGGAGAGACAAGAGCAGCAGCCACTGCTCCAGCAGGCTTCAATGCAATCCACGAGTCCACCAGCTGCTGAAAGTCTGTGGATGTTTTAGTACTCTGCGTTGCAATACATTCACCCAAAAGTAGGTGCGACACTAATAAATGAATCACTGTAGTGTAAGTCGCCATCATATTACTCAGCGACATAAACGCTTGCAAACAGCTCTATAGATTTACTCTAAGTTACAAGGAGAAGGGCGTATAGTTCTGCAATTATGCTGTTATCTTTGAAATTATTATCTGTTGGCAGCAAGATTTCAAAAGTACTTCGGTCAGAAGAGATTACAGATTCCTTTTTAAATGTTGGCATGAGCAAAAACAATTGACATTTTATAATAGATAGACAACGTTGGTTATCTCACTGATTATTTACAGAACCATTCAATGGAGGTAAATTTTCTTGATAATTATTAGCGCATGTTAGAGTTGAGTTGTATTGTTACTGTAGCTTAGGATTTTAGGCTTTAGGTGAATAAACCCGGGCTGCCTTCTCTGCTGTGCGCTACTCGAATAAAGATTTGCAACTGCAGTGCCAGCATGAAAACCGTGACAGACTGCATGGTCAAGGTAGCTATACAGTAAGTATTTCTCCTAATATCCTAATAGCCCATTCCCATTGCTACGAGATCTTCGAAAAACGCCTTGCGACCTACCATCGCTATAACAACAAACTCTTCAGGCAGTCACTCACAGTAGGTTTTTGGTCGATCGTGGGAAACACAAGATGTCATACGCTCCGTAAGTGGACTGACGTTACAGACTGATCAACCAATGGCTGACATGTCGCTACGAATACTATAAGTGAAATGCAAGATGGTAGCAGAGAACACTGCGAAGCTTCGATTAGTGCTGTTTGCCTTCGCGAACATCTCTGCAATGTGATAAGTGTACAGAACAGTAATAAATTGTGATATTTTCAGTGGAGACATAATGTCTTAAAGACGAGCACAGTACGATAGGTGGTATGGCATAAGCCCAGATTTGAGACGTAAGTGTTGAAGCTGAACTTATTCTGCAGAGTTGATTGGTCCGTTGTTGGTTGGTCGTTGGTCTCTTTTGAGAGTGTGACAAGGGGTTATTTTCAGTGTCGTTTGCTGCCATTGAGCGTCTATGGATTCGTTCACTATGGCAGTCTGATGCAGCCATTACTCGCTCTTGACCAGCTTCCTTTTGGCCCCAATCCCGCAGCGAACATTAATCTCTCTTGACCGACCAGCTTCCTTTAGGCTTCATTCTCACAGCGAACTTTAATCTCTCTTGACCGATCACCTTCTTTTTGACCTCAATCTCACAGTTAACATTAATCTCGCTGGGTCGCCCAGCTATCTTTTGGCCGTAATCTCACAGGAAACATTAATCTCTTTAGAACGACCGACTTCCTTTTGGCCTCAATCTAACAGCTAATATTAATCTCTCTTGACCGACCAGCTTACTTTTGGCCTCAATCTGATAGTGAAGCCTTCGTAGGTAGCTGTCCCGAATTTGGTTCACTGTTCCTCACTTCCATAATAACCATTCTTGAACAAAATGTTCGTTTTGGCTGTTAATTCGGCTGTGATCTGCGGAACGCCATTAAAAAAATGGTATAATCAATACCTAAAAGTCCCCGGATTAATAGAAAAGTAAAACACATGTAGTCGACATGTAGTCTCCGCAAATCGAACCTTTCCAGGTTTAGGATAGCCAAGCGCTCAATGTAGGATTTGTCCGAGAGCCCACTTAAATATTTGGTAAACATCCGTTGGACTGATTCGAGAAGGTCAATGTTTTTCAATAGGTGTGGGGACCACACCAGGCTGGGATATTCTAGTTAGGGACGTACGTAAACCTTAAAAGCCATCACCAAATTAACTGGATCCCTGGAGAGAAAGAATTTGTGGATGATGGCAGCCCTATAGCGTGCTAAATGGACAAGCTTGTTACAATGCAAAGTAAAACTGTGGTCAGTAGACATCCAAACTTCAAGATCTTTAATGTTGTCTAAACACTGTAAAAGGTCTGTTCCACCAAGTTTGTAATCGTACAAAAAAAATTGTCTTCCCAGATGGAGGACTTTGCACTTGTCAGGTACGAGACCCAACAGCCAACGAGCCAACAAAGACCTTAAGTTTGAACAGTTCGTCCTGAAGAATAGAGCGGATAACAGGATCGTAAGCTTTACTGAATTGCTTGTCATCGTTAGCAAATTTACAAAATTGGACATTTATATCAAATGGTCTAAGATCATTTAAACCATAAAGCATAAAGTATAAAGTATAAACAACAGTGGGCCCAAGACAGAACTCTGTGGGACCTCACTGGACACATTCACAGGGCCAGAACGGACACCACCAAATTTCACCCATTGGATTCTACCGATAAGAAACCAAGATAACCAATCAAGAAGTAAACCCGTAAAGCCAAAATTATTTTGTAATTTATTCAACAGGTTAGCGTGAGTAACAGTCTCAATTGCCTTAGCAAAATTCAAGTATATAATATCAATCGGGATCCCCGAGTCAATAGCCGAAGTCCACTCGTCCAGAACACAAAGAAGTTGTGTAACAGTGGAGCGACCCGGCAAGAAACTATGTCGGTCATTGACTAGCAACTGTAGACTGCACAGATGAAGTAACATTGTTTCTTTGACAATCATCTCAACCACTTTGCAGTAAACGCAGGTATTCACAACTGGGTGATAGTTTGCCGGTTGGATGAATCCCCCCTTTTTAAAAACAGGAGAAATTCTGCCTTTTTTCCACAGCGAGGGCAATTTGCCTGATTTGAGAGAAAGGTCTGCAATCCAAGACAAGGGAATGAAAATTTCGTGTTTGACCTCCTTGAAAAAGTGAGCCGAGAAACCATTGGATCCAACTGCAGTACTAGAGTTCATATTTGAAAGAATAAGTAAAAATTTTTCAGCAGTTACAGTTGGACACTCACCGCAAAGGACCCCATCGAAGGTAGGCTCCAATGGATGGTTATCACCATTATCCAAAGTAAAATTGGCCGCGAACCCCTCACTCAAAATATTAGCTTTAGTAATAGCGTCATCAACCAGGTCAGAATTTATTTTAAAGGGTGGGATGGATTTACTTTGATACCAGTTTATGGTTCACAAAATTAAAAACGTAGTCAAATCTTCCTTAGAAATTAATTCTTGTTCAAGTTTAATTTCATGATCCCAAACAACCCTGGAAGTATTCAATCCAACAGACAAGTTGGGTTCAGTATGTGCCGCCCTATAGATTTTCCAAAGTTTAAGTATACGTCTATTTAATTTAAGGATTGTTGTCGGGATATGTCGATTGTAATAATTATTGTTGGGATTTATGGTATTACATTGACGGTTTGAACTATTATCAATGCAACGACGTAGTAAGTAGAGAAAGTGGGAGTACATAGTATCAACCTCATTAATAGACAACAATTCCAACTTAGATCTAATATCATCGGAATTGAGCCTTAGTTTCGGAACACCATTTACCCTAGCAAAAATGATGGAACAGGATAAAAAGAAACCAACCATGCAAGGGTCACTAAGGCCCAGGTGTTCCAAGACCTCCACTGCAAACACGGTACGATTTGTTTCGGCCAGTACCAAATCTAAAATATTATTACCCCTAATAGGGGATGGTACCAACTGTGTTAAACCTACACCTGATACACAGTCAAGAAAAGATTGGCCATTATGTTGCGAAGCTGGGGAAACACTCCTATCGACAAATGACATGTTGAAATTCCCCAACACAATAAATTCAAAAGCACGATTATCAGAAAAATTAGTGCTATCCCGGCTCACGTGTGCTACAGCCACAGGGTGCAACTTATTTGGTAGATAACCCAACACCAGGCACGCTTTAGCCTGGGGCAGATCAAAACATAGTGATTCACTCTGGCTGGCCGAACCCTCCACAGAGAATGACACACCTGTCCTAACCGCAATGAGGATACCTCGACTGCCGCGGTGTCGGCAGGTAACAGCATATGGGTGGCCACCAGTAATAAGGTTGTCAGTATGTTCCCACATTAGCCGGGTTTCTGTAACCAGGAGAAGTTCATAAACTCTGGATGGCAATAAAAAGTGAAACATTTGTAAGTTAGAAAAAACGCTCTTAGCATTTAAGAAAAAGACCATTCAAGGAACAAGACAAATCCAGGCAAGTCTTAACCCGATTAAGATGGTGAATCGACTTTGAGTGGACACCCTGGTTGATGGTAGTGGGTACCCCCGTTACAAGCACCAATTTCCCTGGTAGGAAGGGTTAAAAACGGATTCAGAAATCTCGTCAGAGAAAATGCGTTTATCCCTTCTAGTTAGATGTAAACCGTCACGGGCAAAACAACCAGGACTAGATAAAACAAGGTTCCAGACCGATAGGAACCCCATCTGGGCCGATGTGCACAAGGGAAACAATTCACTATTGGTATTAATTCGTCTATTGTACATTTGGTCGGCGTTGTTCCACTTAGAAGTGCCTGGTTGCGGCAGTATACCAAACAATTAATGATCCTAGCACTGGGTTTGATATTTTGCACAGTACAAATTGCATTGTTGATGTAACCAACAGTGGTTACTGATGCGTCCGTTTCGACATTGCTACTGGCAACACACGACAGGACGAGTTATCTCTCGTTTCCGCCCAGGGCACTCCCTCATGGCTGCTCATTGTCACAGAGTGGGGCTGGTGTGTGTCACCAGCGTGTCCTTTGTGTGGGCAGTCATAGACCCCCAAATTATTTACTCGTAGAGTGTGCTGCGCTTCAGCGGTATCGCACGGGGCTTATGAGGAACATGCGTCCGGGGTGTGGAGTCGACAGCCTTCTCTCCCTTCATTCTTCCCCAGACCTCAGGAGTGCGTGTTTAGGATTAGGGGTCGGTTTCTGGTACTCACGGGCATATCTCTTAACCTGTTTTGTCTTCCCCTATGTGCCACTCTATTTCACTGCTTTGACTGTGTGTGTTGAGTAAGTTGTGCGGAATCTGTAGATTTATCCTTTGTATCCGGGCGTGTGGCTGTGGGCCAAGGCTCGGTATAATAAATCAAATCAATCAAAGCAAGACGACAGTTAGGTTGTCTGGTTCATGCTGAAGTAAATCTGGTAGTTTACCCGCAAGTCGTTCCGCTCTTAAGCCAGGGTATGTCCAGACCGAATAATCGCCTAGTTCTTTCCGGGTTCTTTCAAACCGCGAACGTGGGAGTCACCAACGACAAGAATCCGCCCACCAACAAATGAGACAAGACAAATGTGGAGTTTGACATTTCAACTCTGATGGCGATGATCCCGTTTGAGAGCAGGTTGGGTTGGGTTATTTGCTTCAAGCCGCTTAAGCCAGTCTTCATTTGATAGATATTGTGAAACCCCTAATGGGGGCATGGTATTTCTCACTCGCAGGATGTTGGAAGAAAGTGAGGTCCACTGTGGGTACACCACTGGCATCACATATATGTTTTACATGTTTTTGCACACTAAGGTTAATGTGAGAAGAGGTAACCTGCATGTCTTCCTCGGAGGACCGTAGCAGCACAGTATTTAAATGCAGGTTTTTTTTTAAACCAGCAGTTGACAGTATTGGTTGTTGCATACCGTCTTTCATGTCGCGCAAAGTGTTGGACATCTAACAGATTAAGGTAGTTAGCTCAATTTTTATGGACGATGTTTTCCAACTTAGTCTACTAGGTAGGTAGGGTGATTCCCATAAATTCCTTGAATGAGTCCAAAAAAAAACGAAGAGAGCACCCAATAAGGCATTAACTTGAACACAGTAGCCCCCTGTCGAGGCTGTAGCTGGTTGATCCAATGTACAAAGCCTGGCAGCAGCTGTATTAAAAATGCTCATGATGCATGCGTGTCTGTTGGTTCTATATGCGAAACGAACTGTAAAAATGTATAAGCAACGAATTGTTCTAATATAATATAATCGTAAAATTTCGTCAGTGAACCTTACCCAATTCTCCACTCCACGACTAACCAAGGAGGGATGGATTTTGGGACTTGCTAGAATGCGCATGGCAGGTGGAAATTAACGGTAAAACAAGTGATAAACCGAGTCGGATTGCCTTTATACGGGTGATAATTGTATGGGTCAGGGTATTTACAAGACGTTCAGTAAGAATGCTCACCCAACTTTACAAAAGATCCTCCTTCCTGATCTAAATGAGATGGGGATGGAATTAATCAACGTTTGGGAGAAATGACTTGACTAAAGCTGGGAGGATTGGGGAGAAGAGAAAGTTGGGGTGAAACAAATTTCTAGTTAATATTTACAAACTACAATGTTTCTTGGGTGACTTGGGCGATTGGAATAGGAATCAACATAAAATTCACACAGGACTCGAGCAGTACAATTGGTTGCCAAGGCAATGCATGGCTCTTGCATTGTTTACATTGGAATGATGACATTGACAGTGTTAACCTTAGGTTGTTGCTATTGTTTGACAAGTGCATTGTTATCCTTGGAGGATTGCAAATTGTTGCGACGCATCTTGGGCACACAGCTCACTGAAGTAATGATGTTTGTCTGAGTTTTAGCAATAATTCATAGCAGCCAAAAATGGGTCACTACAACGGTCATCACAAACCTTTGCAAATTATTACACATTGAGTACACGTGAGTCCACTTGGCTCTCCGTCCAGTAATTACACGTTTATTGTCGTACCAAATCACTGTTCAAGATTTCGAAGGCCACAGTCATCGCACAAGAAAAAGGCTACTCAATGACGAATAGGCCAGTTAGCCAGCAAGAGTCCTCTACTCATGTTCTCTGCGACGCTGGTGGGCTGTATGGTGCTCAGTTTGGTTTCCGCTAGCATAGACGAGCACAGGATGCCATCCTGTTTCTGGAGTCAGGCATCCGTGAGGCATGATCGAAAGGGTGCATTTCGGTAGTGGTGTTCCTGGACATTAGGGCCGCTTTTGATGTGGTTGACATATACTGGGTTGTCAGCTCTATGTTCACTTGGAGTGGGTGAAAGGCTTGCAAAAGTGCATCTTGCACCTCTCGGAGAGCAGCACTCTGCCACTCTTGTAGATGGGTTTTGGTCCTAAGTGAGGTCATCCGGGCGTGGCCTCCCTCATGGTAGTTGTCTTAGCCTGGCACTCATCGCTATTGCCATCAATGAAGTCGTAGTGGAGTTGAGCCAATATCCCATGTTGTGGCATATGCCGATGACATTGCTCTGTTGGTAGTAAGTGTGGATCTGGGGTCTTTCCTCCTTATCTTGCAAACTGTTACCGATGGCGACCGAGTTTTGGAATCATGAGGGCTCTCACTTTCCACGGCTAAGACTGAGCTCATGGTCTTTAACAATGGTCCTCACTTGCAGCGACTCTTCCAGTGGGGTCTTCTGTGGTGCGATCCGCTAGTTGTGTTAGGTACCTTGGAGTTCGGCTGGATCCATGGCTGACCTGGGCAGATAAAGTGAGCCTGTTGGAGAGTGCATCTCCTCGTGGCAATGGGTGCTCAGGGTACTTGCGTTGAACCAATTGATGGCTCGGCGCTCACAGTCACGAAGTTCTACCGAATATACGTCCAGTCCTGTGTAGACTTTCACTTGCCGTTTCCGGCGTGTTCCAGGCAGGCAACTAATTCTGTCAAGGTGACCCTTAATGACTGCCTGAGAGTGGTTATGTGGTGGCTACCTTCAACCCCGGTCACAGCCTTATTGATTGAGGCAGGGGAACTCCCTGTCCACATTCGAGCACGGAAGCTGCTGCCGGTCCTCTTCCTAAAGGCTATTGCTAGGGAAAGCAGCCTTACGCTTGCGACTGTGCTTGTGGACTACAGCTTCCATGGACACGGAAGCAGCTAGGCTCCCCCGCCTTTCGGGCTTCCCTGGTGCTGAAGCAGGGCCTTGGCAATTTGTGGCTCTTTTCTAAGTTTCGCCCCTTGTCCTTGGAACTAGTGTCCTGGTTTGGCAGACGTGCTGGAGGACAAAGGTGGTTAACAGTTACGTAATAGGAAGCAGTGGATATGTCCTTCTTGTCCTTTGATGTGTCCTTCTTCCGTTAGTCTTGGGAGGGAGTATAGTTATTACTTGGTCCAACTTCCCAAAGTCTTCCTTGATGTGCTCATCGCCATCTCTATTGCTCTAGATGTGGGACTGGACCTGCAGTTGCCTTGCTTCAATATTTTATCAGACTTGGCTTCTGCGATTGGGTTTCTATAGAGGGTCTTGTTCTTCTTGGATGTGGTGCACCCGTTCACCAATGAGATTGGGAGGAAATTGTATGGGCTACACTGGTCGGTACAGTGATCTCAATACGGTGGGTGCCTAGGCAAGTGGGGATATATGGCAATTAGGATGCTGATGGTCTAGCGAGGAGAGGAGTGTTGGCAAGGGGGAAACCCAGTGGCTCTTCCACTTGCTCCGTCTGACCTGCACCCAATTCAAAGGGCCCATGCGGCTGATCTGTGGCAAGCAGAGTGGGCAGCAGGCACCTTGGTCAGCAGGCTTTTTACGATCCACCCCACGGTAACCGTGTCTGTTGCACTCGGCAGGCTTTCCGGGAGGGATGCAGGGCTACTCTCGTGTCTCGTGTTCCATCTGGGTTTGTGCACATCCCCTGTCTGTAGGTGTGGGACCACTGAAGAGACCACGGAGTACTTATTGTTTGATTGTGGCCTCTGGGCTCCAGTTAGGCATCTGCCCCTGTGCAGTGGCGCTCGGGTTGTGTTGGGGGCGCTCTCCACATACGGTGAGCCATGTGGATCCTTCTGCAGGCAAACTGGCCATGTTGCACGTTGGTGATGGGGGGGGGGGGCGGTTTCTGTGTTCAGCCTGTTGAAGCACATCCCTTGTGGCTTCCATGTGTAGGTTTAGTTTATTATTTGTGTTTGTATTAGCATTAGTAAAGAGAAGGCACACGGAATGTGGTCTGTTTAAGCTCTTGTCATAAAACTCATCACACCTCACGTCTTCATGTTCATTGAAAACAAATTAATTAGTTATCTTCCTCCGAGTTGTTGTCTCTTGACTCCAGACTGGTGACTCCCTCTTGCGTGGTCATGCATTTTGGCTTGGGTGATCAGCATCACCAGCTTGTTTGTGTGGTTCTGATGAGACTGTTTCACTTCCTGTTCCTCTGTCCAAGCCTGTGTACGATATGGAAATCGTTATTTGTCAGGTTTGCCCTTTGTGATGATTTACAGCTGGATATTGAAGTGCTCCTTTTCACCACTGGTTCACTTCCCCGTTTGAGGGCCATTGCATGCGTCTGGCGAGTCAGTCTGATGCGGGTGAGTGTGCTTGCTTTCGGCTTGGTGTAAAGTTCAGAGTATATCATTCGGTTGTGTATGCTAATGTGCTATTGGGTGTTTGCACTTTGTATCTTGCTTTTAGGACTTGTTTTGTATCATGTATCTTTGTTCGTTAGTAACAGGGTGCATTGCTTCGGACACTTATTGCGCTTTAATAAATCTGTATAAATCTGTAGTTCACTGTTGTATTATTGAAGTGAAACTTTGGGTTCGTGCTCCCTGATAAACAAACGAACAAACAACAACAAACAAAATGTTATGTCAAAGTTCCTGGGTTTTCCGTTTGGATTTCTTCAGCTAAATTGTCTTTCTCATTGTCGTGGGGCAGATTACCCAGTTCGGGCTCGTGCTCCATAAAAGCAAAGACACACAAAATAAATAAAATTTTATTTGGCGGGGCTGTTAACTGTTTTGTCTACAACAACAACAACAATAAAATTCCGTACAGGTGTATAAGCGGACACTGGGCAGGTGGACAGGGGTACAGGTGGGCAAACGGATAACACGACTTCCAGGAGGTTCGGATTTTATCCTGGCCTCTACCACCCAGGCATTTTCGGACGAGAAGGGCCTTGTAGTGCCTATTGCTCATGTCAATTGTGGCATGTAAAAAAAATCCTGGGTTTTCCACTTGGATTACTTCAGCTGTCCCTCTTATCGTCATGGGGCAGATAATCCAATTTGGATTCGTGCTTCCTAAAAGCGAAAACAAATATAAACAGTACAATGCTGTAACACTGCCCTTAACTTTGAATTTGATTACTAACTTTGAGTTTCCGCTTCCCCTAGCCACCAAACCAGCAAAAGACACGTTCCAATGTTAAACTCAACTAACTGCAAAATTTCTGCTTTTATACTGCTTGGAAGATTTCTTTTCTGGAAATTAGCTAGCTAGCAGTGAAACATCAATGTTCTTCACATCTGTTTTCAACAAGGAAACCTTAAGCTGCGACACTAATAGTGGCTTTCATGTTGTCACGCGCCCTAAATCTCTCGATCAAACGAAGTTTCAGCCTTTTCTGTCGCATTGTTCTTTTTCGTAAGACGCCTTTGAATAGCCAAACTGCCTTAGATGTAATAGACATAAGTGTGTAGTGGTCGACATGATCGTATATGTTTTATCTGGATAGGATAGACGTTAATGTTGTCATTGAATCTTGGCGACAGCACACAAGCGTGTGTGTCTTAATTAGGAACGACACGCAAAGGAGGGCACAAGAACAACAAATTGGGCCCGGTGGAGGCTTGAAAATTTAACTAATGTAATAAATGTGTGCGTCAAGGTAACCAGCTGACCGGTTAGAATTTGTTTTGAAGTCCCTACCCCATGCTTCCTATTTTGAAAGAACAACATGATGTGCCGAAGTAACATGAAGTAGAAAGCAAAAACACATTCATTTGATATTTAAGGTTAGGTTTAACTAAACCAAAATCAAAACAGCAGTGGATTGAATAAAGCAATAAAGCAGCAAACGAACACGAATAAGCGTTCACGTGAAACTTTACTGTTCTATTCAAATGTAAGTTGTATATAAATTACTATATGTTACTAAATTAGTAATTACTACATTAGTAATTACTATAAATTACTATAATCCCCGGGTTGGCACCTCCCTTTATCAGATATTTCTTCTTCTCTAAAAGTCTGGTAATGTTCAAAATTGAGCCGGTTCAGCCATACAAGCATTAAGTTGCTTCGGCTGACTTAATGCTCAAAGAAATTAATTAAAAAAATGCTTAGGCATGTAAAATACGGATTAAAAAACCTTAATGCTCTAAACGAACAGAAACAAGAACAAGCCAACTTGGCTAATAATTATATTCGTACTGTAAAAATACATTCACTTTATGAAGAAATTAAAAAAAATCTTGACTCTCATGTCACAGCTCCAATAGTAAATCCACTGGTTTATAGAAGAATATAATGATGCTGGTTCAATTACAAGTACCAGTCGAATTTTACATTCAGTATGCTGGCTATAATTTGCAAGGATTGAGATTCACATGGTACAGTCAAACGTAGAGTACAAGGAATAGTTAAGTATGAGAATTTTCTATTAAGTCCTGACAAAGAACTGCATTCAAAACTTTGTTACATGGATGGTAACAAGGGATACCAACAACAATCACTTGGAGCAACGACTTTCAACTATTTCCATTGCAGATCCATTATCAGTTTAAGTAAGTCGATAGCTAAATAATCCACTGTCTTGCCTAAATTTGTAGAACTTATACTTGCCATCACGATAATTCCTACTTGAGCTTCAGGCACCCAACCAACAAATGCATTATGTCCACCAGTGGTACCCCCATGCCAAACCAGTACAGTTTCATTAGGTAATTCGGAATGGAGCCAAAATAATCCGATTTTGGGAGTTGGTATTGCGGAATGGAGTGTTGTGTTTTTGCGTACTCGAATGGCAAATTCAAGTGCTTCTCCCATTTCCTTTGGAATTGCTTCCAGACCTGTAGTAAGTCGTACAAAATGAACCATTTCGGACACAGTAGATCGTAATCCTCCTGCGGGTGCCAAAATGCCAAAAACGTCCTCATTCAATATTTCTTCACCCGATGATGCATGGGCGGGAGCAAGGCGTCTTTTCTGGTCACTATTTAGGGTTACTGCTGTGTCCTTAAGGTCAAGTGGAATGAGAACTTGATTCTTTAGAAAGTCTTCGTAGTTTTGGTTTTTCTTAACTTCCAGTGCATGTCCCAAAAGACTAGCTCCAGCATTGGAGTAAAGGAATGAACCACGATTTGTTAATTCGGTCCTGTCCAACCAATCGTACATTTTCTTCGTTGTGTAATTCGCAAATGGATGGTCTGGTACATCTGCAGGATAAATATTATCAGGCATCCTTGGAAGTCCAGAAGAATGAGTGGCTAGTTCCAGCAAGTTCACATCACCAGGAGGAGCAGAATGTCGTCCCGGCCAGTCAGTGAGCAGCTTAGATAATGTGTCATTTAGCTGAACATTCCCAGATAATACTTGATTAGCTAGTAGTAATCCCGTGAATGCTTTACTGATTGAACCTATTTCGAACAGTGTGTGTTCATGAGGTAAAGATGGGTTAGCTGATGAAAGCTGCCCTCCAAAGTAATATTCAGTATCTTCGGGTGAAACAACAGCGACCGCTACTGCACCAGCAGGCTGAGCATTGATCCATTTGTCTACCAGTTGCTGTGGGGATTGTGGTAATTCAAAATGTTGCTCAGCAGTGGTTTTACCCACAGTGTAAAGAGGAGCACATATTAACAGCAGAACCAACAACAAAGACGAAGCCATATTAAGTAACACGTTGGATCAAGAAAACAAAGGTAAACTTGCACAGAAACTATGCAATATGTCATGTTATCTAACTTTTATCTTTGCAATAATCAGAATGATATGAAATTTTAATGTAATGCCTTTTTTTAGTAATCACACGATTTTTTGTGAGCTCAAGGTGTCAACTTCTCTACATCAAATCTATAGATAAAGGACTTTATCTTAATTAAGAAGATAAATTCATAATAACAATGATATCTCAATGGCAAAAATAAAACGTTTTGCTACTAATAGTGTTAATGTTGATGGCTGAAGCCTATAAAAAACCAGAAACCATGCAACCACACACAGGTCTTACAGTCTGATGCCCAAAAATGTTCCTTAGAGGAAACTCGTCGTATGGCAACCACACGGACTTTGCCTCTTTTCCACTAGTAGTCACAAAAATGGAGGCGAAATGGAAAGAGAATTAAAACAAAGATGTATAATGTGTACTGAGATATAAGTAAACTAAATATGCAAGTAAATAAATAGATGAATAGTTTTATCTTGCACACGTACACGCACACGAATAAAACTAAACAAACAAGTGAGTAAGGTTTTGCTGCATTCTACTGCCGATTCGAACAGAACAATGCTGCAGTCGATAAGTTTTTTTTAATTTTTTATTAATTTCTTTAAACCCTACGTCATCTGAAGAAAACTTGTGTTAGTATATAGATGAAATGCTAAATTTTGACGAGGTGGGAATTTGAGTGTCATTATTATTGCTCACTTTTCATCCTTAGCCTTTCACGGTCTTGGCACCATTGTGTTTCTTTGTTTACAGATAAATTCTGATTCTAACCAGATATTTGAAGGCATAAAACAGTCTGGTAGGGGAAGAGGAAAGGGAAGTCTAGCCTGGAAACGTCTAGTCATAAGTTGTGATAAAAATTGATGGATATAAAGTAGAAAGGTTCATAAACACGGATACAAACCTATTGACGTTGCCTTTTGCACTTAACTTTCAGACTGCCTGACGGGAATAGAACCCACGACAGTTGAGGCCAAAGGCCGGAATTCTACAGCCGGAAAGTGTTTGATTATATGTTTACGTGTGCGTGTTAAATGCGGCCTGTTGACGTTTCCTTTTAGGCCTGACTGAGCGGTAGGATTCCGGCCTTTGGTCTCAAAGGTCGCGGGTTCAATTCCCGCTCAGGCTGCCCCGACATTTAAGTCCAAAAAGCAACGTAAATAGGTTTACATTTTTATTTATTTATCACTTTTCCAGCCCAGTTGGCTTTCCTTCCTACTGAAAGATGTTGTGCAACTGCAGGGTCACCAGCAGACCTTTTAACCACCTTCGCAACAGGACGTGTGTTTACGCAAGAAGACAAAATAAACTAAGTTCAGTGACGGAAAGCAAGCTTCATTAGAGTTCCCCAGCAACCTGACAGAAGCGTTAAAATCAATTATTTTGTGGTTGATGGGTAAGTAAGAATGAAATCACGTCCTGAATGGTGATAAAAAAAAAAAAAATACATTGAAAGCACGTATTTAACTGCAGCCTTGGTCGAATTTACAAGCACAAAACGGTAAAAACACACACAAACAGTCTGATGCAGCTCAGTGGACTGATGTGGTTGACATATTGGACTGATGTGGTTGACATATTGGACTGATGTGGTTGACATATTGGACTGATGTGGTTGACATATTGGACTGATGTGGTTGACATATTGGACTGATGGGGTTGACATATTGGACTGATGTGGTTGACGTCCCAAAATGAAACAATTTAAGATTGACTAATTTTGGTACCCCTTCTTGCTACCAGATGCCATTGTTATAGCAGAGTGTGTTAATTCTGTGTTTAAATAACTCGTCCAGTTTTTGATGAAGTATGTTTGCCATTTTGATCAAATATTCGTTCTCTTTAGGTAAAAAAAAA